>VDFB02367726.1:0-75739 GCA_007258455.2 Sequoia sempervirens
TTATTTGAGTGAACCACCTAGATTTTGGGTGTGGGATCTACCTTTTTCCATTAGGTGAAAGACCCTAATTGAGCAAAAGAGACATAGCCTTCCACCCCCTTAAATCTATGGTTCATTAATTAATCCTTTTGAGTTTGAACATGCAAGTCATGTTTGAATTTTACATACAAAGTTGTATTTTTTTGTTTTTGACCTTTTTTGAATGATGTTTGAATAATTTATTTAATTATTCAAGTTTTAGGGGAAAGTGATTTAATTAAACAATTATGTTTTAATAATTTAATTGATTTAGGAGAATAACGTAAATTAGCGACATAATTAAATAATTGATATTATTTAATTAATCAAGAGGAATAAAGATAGATTAGGATCTTATTAAATAAATGAAATTTATTTAATTAGTCAAAAGTGATAAAATAGTGAATTAATTAAATAATGTAATATTATTCAATTTATAGAGGAAATTATGATTTTTGATGTAATTGATGCAAAATTTAGTGATAGTAGATGATAATGATGTTGATGATGAGAAAATATCATTTAGGTTGTGTGATAAGTGTTAGGTCAGTTTTACATGTCTACAAGTATTGCCATTTAATTATTTATGAAAAGGTAGAGTCCTCGAGCTTTTCTTGTAACGCATCAAAACCCATAAACTCGTCCTAAAAGCTTTGAATATTTATGTTCTTCTTTATCATCTAGTCAATGGATTCCTTGGATACTAGACCCTATAGATAATCTACATTTTTTTTTTATCTTTGTTGGGGAGGCTACCATGGATTAGGTTTCCTAAAACATGCAAGCAATATTTTCAATGAATTGCTCAATCTTTACTATATCTTGATCGACTAGTCCCTTATTTTTGTTCAATTTATCTTTGCACTTTTTCTGTACTTTGACTCTCAAATGACCAATCTTCAACTATTCCTTCAAATTTATTGGTTAGTTTATTCAATCATTATCACCTTTATAAGCTCTTTTGTAGATGCAACTTAGTTTTTGCAAAATTAGAAGACAATCTTCCCACATGAGTAAGTTCTCATTTATTTCTAACTCTATCTCATGAGCCAAACTAGATTCACCATTGATATAATGGTAATATTTCAGTGCCTTCTTTATTACCCTTGTCCCTAGTGCTTGAAAATATTATCTCCATTCCTTAACATTTAAAAGGAGCCCTTTGGGGTTTGGATGCTAAGCATCCTTATTTAACAAAATTTGTAAGATTGGTATAGGCACATCATAATCAATTAGGCCAATTAGATAATTTACATAAGCTGTTAATTGTGAAACTTGAGTCTTAATCTCTTCCTTAGTGTTCTCATTCTTTTGTATTCTATTTAGGATGATTGAAACAACCATTTACAAAGATTGTTTTTCCTCTTCTCTTTTCTAGTCTTTCGAGTTTATTTGTTGCATTTGGTAATCCCTAAGTACCATATTTGACTCTATTTTATGAACCATGGGGATATAAACTTGTACTATTATATTACCATGTGTTAAATAGGTGCAAGACAATTGAGAGGGGGGTGAATTAGTTGTCACACAAATTCAAACTTACAACTTTATCACTTATCAATTCTTCAACCACACTATTCTGTTATTAAATATGAGCATGAAACAAAAATAACAAAAAGTAAATTAACACAATGAACACCAGATTTTTATGTGGAAAACCCAATAAGGGAAAAACCATGGTGAGGGTTAACTAACACTATATAGTATTTTCAAAAGAGGCTCACTACTAAAAAGGACTCACTATCTAATTACAAAGGCTCACTACCTACAAAAAGGACTCATTGTCCAACAGGGAGGCTCACTACCTACACAAGAACTTACAAAACAGAATAAGGCTTTACAACAAAAAATGAATTGGAAAGATGCATCTATCATGTGATGATATAGTTCTGGAGATACTCAATATTTAGAATTTACACCCTTCTTTCTTCACTCATTTTCACATCAACCGCTTCCTTTCTGATCGCACCTTCACATTCATTACTCTCTCACTATTTCTTCTGTCACTTCTCTATTGTCTACACACACATTTTCAAAAACTGTTTGACATATATTTATATTTGATCTCTGTCAAAAGCATCAATTAGGTCGGCCTAATTAGATGCAATTCATTTATAACAAAATATTTCAAAATATTTCCAAAATGCAATTTAACCGTTAGCACGTTACATTATGTCAGCTTGGACCAAGAAATAGATCACACATAAGTTTAAATAGACTTCAACACAACCAACAAAATAATGTCACTTCATCGTACAAGCACCAGAGCATGAAATAATCTGATCATGCATGCCTTTAACATCCATAAGTAATTTCCTAAAACCACAATTAGAAATAATCAATTGCGGAGAAATGCGGACTAGAATACCAGAGAGGCACTAAAAATACCAGATCTACCACTGGAGAAGATAAGTAAGTTATACACACTGGTTTAGAGTACCAGACCAAGCTACCAACATGGTGACATCAATGACAACAAATAGATAACCTACTCATTCTTCCAACAATCTCCCCCTTTGTCATTGATGGCAACATGTAAACAAAACTCTCCTTCTTTCCTCAAATTTTTTTAACTTTCTCCAACTTTCTCTACTATCTCCAATACTCTCCCCCTTTGACATCAATGGAAAAGGGTGCCAAAAATGAGTGTAAACATGGTGGCATAAAAAATTCAAAATATTTCCAAAAACTTAAAAAAATTCCAATAATCCAAAACTTTTAAGCATACAAAAATTAAGTGAAGATGACATTCTTCACCAACATACCTTCTTATACCTTTCCGTGAGAACTGGAAATAACTTCTTCCAATTGAATATAGAAGACTCCAATATTGTGCATGTAAATTCCAATAATCCAAATAGAGTAAAAGAGGGTGACCAATCTATAATGAAAAATTGTTTCTCAACATCTTCTTCATCAATAAGAATTTCAGAAAGATGCTCTAACCGGACTTCAACAATTTCTTTAAGAAGCCAGAAGGTTTTTGTCACATCATTTCTCTATCTTTGTGTAATGATTAGTTCAACCTGTAGTTCACCAACTCTTATTCTTTGCTTCCCTTTATCTTCAAATATATTGAAATTCTTTTCAATGTTGTTCACTTCAGCTTCAATTGCTTCAATTCTGCTTCTGAAATTATCTACAGCTATAGGCCACCGAAGAAAATACTTGTAAGCATCTAAAATTTCTTTAATACACTTCTTTGTTTCCACAATAAATCTAGACAATATCTACTTAGCATTTTCACAACTCCTTTCAACCAAGATTCCCATCTTACGTCCTTCTAAACCTTCAAGCAACATCCTTTCTTCAACAATTTCAATCAGATTTTCTAGCAAGAAATAAAAAACAACAGATACTTCAATACCTTTCTGAAGTAAATATTCTACCAGAGCATCATCAATTTTCAGTTTATCAATAGGCAAGGTAACATTCCATAGTGCACCAATCTTATTCATTTTTCCTTCAACTATCATAGATTGGATGTCATTAGGATCAGGGGATTCAGTTCTAGTCAGAGATTCTTTCTCCTTCTCATCCGAAATGTCAATGATATCTTCAGTTATCTCTTTTCTCTTTTTTGATTCTAGAGGGAAATAATTGATAACAACCTCCAATTCTCTTTTTCTAGAGGAAGAGCCCACTTGAAATCGAATTGATGCAGATATACTAGGGCAAGGGTTTGCTTTCAAAGATGAGAACTATGATTTGCACATGTTTACATTATCTTCCAAAGACTCTAGATATCTGTAAATTTTCTTTCCAATAGGGATACCAGATTCCCACATCACACTATCTATTCCCAATAGATAATTCAGAAAGTAAAACACCATACACACTAGCAAGGATCCAAAACAAAAGGGATAATTCTCAACAAATGACATTCAAACATTTTCAAGAAAATTATCAAGTAACAAGCTACATAAATTAAACTATCTGTTCTCCTTAACCATCATGTGAGCAGTATGTACGACAATAGCCAAAGTTGAACTTTCATGATTTTTGAAATAAATTTTGTATGAAATACCGTACGCAACATACCTAACGGTCGAGTCAGCAAATGTATCAATCAATGGTTCTCTAAGATCTCTACTAATTCCATTCAGCTCCTCCACATCTTTATACTTCACAATTTTCTTTCCAGGGAGTTTTCCAACACTGCATAATCCAGTGATCGCTTTGATTGCTTCCTTCGAGATCAAATAGGGTTTGTCCAAAACAATGCTTCCATCCTTAAAATGATTCAACAAGAACAAGATAACCTCTTTATCTATAATCCACAAAAATTCACTCCATAAATCCATCCCTAGAGTTTTTATGTTTTGTAATTTGACTTTGCTCAACCCTAGTTCAATTCCTTTCATTTTCCTATGATTGTATTCTTCTAATTCGATGCTTTTAAACTTCAGAGGGGTAACACCAAATGATCCACTATCCATTGCTATGCTGTAACGCCCCACCATGCAACCCTAGAGGAAGTTGCAATTATCTACTCAAATGTACTGATGTTTTTTTGTTTAAGTACAAATAGCATGTAGGTTCACTACCCATTGCAAGAACCTCTAAGGTTACGAGACTAAGATTACTTAAAACCCAAACAAGAAACATGAATAGAAACCATCACATTTAATTACTTAATAAATTAAGAAACACATACATTCCAAACATGATAAATTACATCAAAGCATAAGAGATACCACATATTTCCAAATAATATAATTTACAATACAAATACAACTCTCATTCCCCGAATGAGGTAAATCCAATAAACATGGTTACATAAAACATCTTCCACCTCGATAACAAATGAGGGATTATTAATTACAAGATTCAACTAAAAAGAATAAAGCATGAAATGAAACTGGATCCCACGAGCTCTCCAACTGGGAATCTCGTCCACACGAACAAGAAGATGAACCAATAAATTAAGGTGCACGTTCCAACCAACCATGTGATACCTGAAGACTCACCCCCCAATGCTAGGAGATAGTAACAAAGGATCATATACAAGGCCATCAACCTCTAGACACAGACTGACTCACACTGACACAACCAATCACATGAACCACACAACCATAAGAATAACACAAGTACAACTCTAACATCACTGACATAAGTCACATTGCTTCCAGAAATAAAACAGATCGAGTAAGTTAAGAAACCATACACATAAAACCAAATACCAACTGTTGTCGTAGAAAGAGTGTCATCACACAGCTCGTCATGGGATTCTTTGGGAATCTTCATAGGCTTCGATCCCCACTATGAGTTGTCCTGGTGGCCTCTATTGAATCCTGACACCCATACTCACTCATGCAGAATCAAATACCTCTCATAAAGACAAGATAGATGACCTTGCCATTCTAGGCCTTCCCACTCATCCCAAGCCTATACGAGCACTTGCATCTATGAGTGAGGCTCAATTATCTTAATTAGTGTGAAATACTACCCAAACTTCTCAGTACATTGTTTTAGTTATCACTTGATTAAACCACCTCCGAAGGTTATCCAGTTTACCTCTTTGGGCTCTAATGCCTAACAGAAGCCACTCTTCTACTTGACAACATACCAAAAAAACTAGTCACCAAGGGAATCCCAAGTGCATACTAACAAGATAAAACAACTCCAACTCTAGGAGGAACACATAATGAAAAACTCACTCCAAACACAGGAGGCAACAAAAGTCAAAACCGTCTCCAAACACTGGAGGCAACAAAAACACATAATCCACTCCTTCCAAAAGAGACACAAACCACATACTCCACTCCTAATCCAAAGGAGGCACAAACCATCCCCATTCGTGAAAACTGGGTAAAACAACAGGACACAACTATACGCCCTACCCAAGGCAATACAACAGTTGACTAACATAAAACAACCCAAAAAGTTAAACCCCTTCCGGAAGACTTAACAACTCTTCTAATCAACTTCCCCAAAGTGAAAACAAAAGAAGTGCACATTCAAGAAGGGCAATCAAACAAGAATTAAATCTATATTTGGATTTCCTAAATCCACTTCCTTCATTAACATTCAGTAATTTATTGCCTTAATAAAACTGACTTAATAACGTCTCTTTCAAACAAAATATGAAATTTAAACCATATGTTCAATTCCTTAATTGCTTTTAAATAACAATAAAATAAAATAGTTATTTCTTCTATTCAGAACAAATCAATAAATCATTTCTTCTTTTCAAATAATAATAATAATAATAATAACCATTTCTTCTTTTGAAGATAAATCATTTAGAAAAAAAAACAATTAATTCTTTTTTTCCAACATCAAGAATGAGAGAGAGATCATGACGGAAGGACAATCGACAATTCAATAACCCACTTTAGGATTTCCTAAATCCAAGCAAGGCGATAACATATTGCATGTAATCAAATAAAAATAATCAACATTATTTGCAACTACTCAACAGTAATTAAAATTACATTGGCAACATTGAGGAACTAAAACTAATAATCTAATTTCGTTTTCTCCAATTACACATAATAATAAAAATCAACTTTTTAAATAAAAAACATTTATTATAAAAATCAATTTCATTTCAATCTATGATAAAAGAATAATCATCTTAAAATCCATATATTTAAATATTTAAATATCATTTAAATATATATCTTTAAAAAAAATAAAAAATTATATTTCAACTAATTAAAATAGATCCCAGTTATTTAAAATATGTAATATATATATTTAAATAACAATAAAATATTTATTTAAATTATAATATATTATATATATATAATATAATATAAAATTAAATTAAATAAAAAAAATAAAAAAAATGAATTAATGAGGGTTGACCCCACGGGCCCCCAAAGGGAGAGGGGACGCAGCCAAAGGCTGTGCCCAGCCTCCCTTGTGGAGGCCAGCGCTGCCTGTGGCAGTGCCCCTCCCTGGGGTGGCTATGTGCAGCCATGGCTGTGGCCCCCCACACACCCAATTTTTTTTTTTTTTATTCATATTTTATTTTCAATAACAAAAAATAAAATCACCCTCTCCACATAAATTTTTTTGAAAATTTCTTTTTGTAAATCAATTTATTTTTTTTATAAAAGAAAATTCCCAACATAACCTCATATATATATATATATATATATATACATATGCATATGCATATGCATATAGAAATTTTCATTGTTTTACAACTTAAATTGGGCAAATTTTTCGCAAGTTTTGTTTTTCAACAACCAATCTAAATTTCTTCAAGATTTAAACAGGGTTTTCAAAAAGATTTACAAGCAAGTTTTTAAATTGAAAATGCAAATTTCCAAACAATAAACAAGGAGAACTTGTAATTTGAAACTTGAAAGAGAGTTTGAAGAAGAAAGTTGAGCTTCCCTGCAAGAAGATTTTTCCATAGCTCTTCCAAAATCCTCACCCAAAATCCAAAAATGCATATCAAAAACAAGCAAACCCTCTTTCCTCTTCATAGCAAGTTTTTTTCTCCAAGCATGAATAATAATCCAAATCCTTTCATTTTTCCCAAATTAAGTCAATTCCCTCTAAAATATCCCAAATATTTTCTTTTTCCAATTATAAATATCTTTCAACAATATAGATATTTTCATGCATTTACAAAATATCTTACTTTTAATAATTTAAAACAAAATTCTTTTTCAATAAATTTAATTCTTTTAATTTATGCATTTACAAGATATTTGCATTTTAATACTTTAAAACACAATTTAAATTTCAAATAGATTTAAATCATTTACTTTATTATAAAATTTTTATTTCAAAATGAATTTAGAGCTTTTAATTATTTCTTTTCAAAAAATATTTAAACTTTTAAAATTTTCTTTTCAAAGAATTTAACACTTTTAAAATTCCAAAATGAATAACTTAATTCAATTCCACACAATTAATTTAATTAATCAATAAAATAAATCTAATCGAATTTTAGATCATTTTATTAATTAAATTAAATTAATTAATAAATTAAATAACATTTCTAGCATTATAACCAGATCAATTTAATAAACAACTTAAATACATAGAGCCATTTATTTACCTTTTCCAACTACAATTAAATGAAATTAAGGAGAGAAGAACAACAAAGAAGCAACTTAACTAAACCCGACGACACACTATGACTAGGGTGATGACTTGGCACGCAAAACCTAGCTACTATCTCCCAATCGAATACCGTTGGCCAATGGACACACTCAAACCTGTGAAACTAGGTGGAGTCGATGTCCTGTACCTATTAACCTACGAACAAAGAGTATGTCGAACATACACACATACATATAATATCATAAAACACACCGTGAAGAGGAAATATAAGAATCATAGGGCACTCACAAGCAAGTGATGCGATCTCGTCCCCTCCACCAATACACTCATCATAGACTGACAGTTCCATCATAAACAAATATCTCATGCAATAGCATATTACAATAACTAATCATCATTACACCAATTAAAACATGACAAATAAAGTATTAGATAAGATACATCACATTACACAAATAGACTATCGCTCTATAAGTAGCGATCAAATAACACAGACATGATAAAGTATCTCAATAACCAAAAAGCACATCAAAGCAAACAAGGACACATTGTCCAGCCAAAAAGAAAAACAAAGGGGTATTACATATGCTCTCTTGGGATTCAATGAAACTTCTTTGATTTTCTTTCCTTTTGCAATCAGAGAAAAGGTTTCTATATTACTTGATATAATCTCTTCGAATTCCTTTTAGAAATGCTTCAGGCTAGCTCCAAGATCATTCTAGGCTTCTATTCAAGCTCTTTAAAAGAATGATTTAACCAAAAATACTTTCAAACTTCATCTTATACACTATCGAACTTACCCTAAAACACATTAAATGTGGTAGACACCAAAAATCAGTCTTCTTATCATAGAAAGTCCTTATTCAGTTTGCAAATCCTCATACCAACATATTATCCTCCGATTTTTTTCCAAATCCTTTGAATAATCATTCTTCACATTCCAACCATGTGCTAGCCTTTGACACACCATTCTTCTAGGGGGTTTTCATAATCTTTTGATAATACTCCCCCTAAGACCATGCCAGGTCTAAATTTTGAATAAGTCATCTTTACCGGATGAGGGCATAGGCACATTAGGAGTCAGGTTTTTCTTCTTCTTCTTTCTTCTTCCATATCTTATCCATCTCTTCTTTGTCAATCTTCTTTATCGGTTCACTCTTGTCTTCCGGATCAGACTTCTTTCCTTTCTTATTATTGCAAACTTTAGGTACATGTCTAGGTTTGTTGTAGTTATAACAGACCACACTTTTCTAATTAATCTGTCCTCCATTATTCCTCGATAGCAGTAGCCATTAAAGAATTTATTCATTCTTCCTTCATTAAACCTGTTCCTCATTACCCAAATGATCATTCTCACTTGAGATCTACATTCTATAGCCTTATGCCCAATCTTCCGACATTCAAAACATTTTTTGAAAAGAGAACTAGAAAATTGGTTCATCCTACTCTTGCATATAGTTACTCTATGACCATATTTGTTATAGGAAAAACAAATACCATTGAAATATGGGTACCTCTATGCATTTGGTTGTCTCACAGCCGGTCATCTTGCAAAATTCCTTCTCTACTTCCTCTTACCTTGATTCTTCTTCACATCTTTAGAACTTTCACCTGTATCAACTCTTAAGCCATCTTTTTCTTTACATAGTTTTGTCCTACAAGCAATTCTTCAAGTTTACCAGAGCTAGATCTGAAATTATTCTCATAGAGTTTAGCCTTCTCTAGTTCCACTCTTATGTTTAGTATCTCTTGCTTAAGTCTAGAACATTCATGAGACTTGTTCTACACCATTGTATTCAAACATTCTTCAATCCTATTCTTCTCTTCTATTGTCACTTTCTATTCAATTATCTCTTGTTCTAGCTATTCACTTACTTCTCTATGTCTTTCTTTAAATTTCTTCAACTGTTCCTTCAGTTTCCAAACACATTCATTTGCTTCATCAAGATTCTCTTTCAGATCTCTGTTTTCTCTTTCCACTTTATCAAGATCAGTCCAGAGCTCTCCTTTTCCATCCATTCAACCAACCTTTAGGATCCTCCTCAAGTAGTTAAGCTCTTCACCAAGGAACCAATGATTTGATACCAATTGTTAAATAGGTGTAGGACAATTGAGAGGGGGGGTGAATCAGTTGTCACACAAATTAAAACTTAAAATTTTATCACTTATCAATTCTTCAACCACACTATTCGGTTATTAAATATGAGCATGAAACACAAATAACAGAAAGTAAATTAACACAATGAACACCGAATTATTACATGGAAAACCCAATAAGGGAAAAACCACGGTGAGGGTTAATTCACACTATATAGTATTTTTAAAAGAGGCTCACTACCAAAAAGAAGGACTCACTGTCCAATTACAAAGGCTCACTACCTACAAAAAGGACTCATTGTCCAATAGGGAGGCTCACTACCTACACAAGAATTTATAGAACAAAATAAGGCTTTATAGCCCAAAATGAATTGGAAAGATGCAACTATCATGTGCTGATACAGTTCTGGAGATGCTCAATATTCAGACTTTACAACCTTCATTCTTCACTCATTTTCATATCAACTGCTGCCTCTCTAATCACACCTTCAAATTCATTACTCACTCACTATTTCTTCTGTCTCTTCTCTATTGTCTACACACACACATTTTAAAAAATTGTTTGCCATATATTTATGTCTGATCTCTGTTGCAAGCATCAATTAGGTTAGCCTAATTAGATGCAATTCATTTATAACAGATATCAACTATCAGACCAATAGATCAATTTTTTTTTCCAAAATTATATAATGGCCCGCCAAGCAACCCCAAAGGATACAAATATATATAACATTTATGGCACCAATTTTTTTTTAAAAGTACTTACATACATCATAATAATCATATACCATATGAAATGAAAACTAAACATGAACTACATATAACAAATCCCTCGGGTTTACTTGACTGTATGTAATGCCCCGCCACGCAACCCTAGAGGAAGTTGCAATTCACTACTTAAACGTACCAATTTTTTTTTTGTTTAAGTACAATTAACATGCAAGGTGAATACATATTGCCAACAACCTCTAAGGCCACGAGACAAAGATTACTTAAAAACCCAACATCAGATGACATTAACATAAACTGAAACATTAATCACTTAAGGAAATGAAACAACATACATTCTAAGCAAGATAAATTACAACAAGGATAAAAGTACCTCAAGATTCCAATATAACATTTAAACAATAAGGTTACATCACTCATTCCCCGAATGAGGTAAATCCAACCAAATGATTACATATTACAATTTCCACCTCGAAACAACTGAGGGGTAATAAAATACAATAAGAACTGAGGGAACAAGGCAAGAGAAGAAACTGATTCCCACGAGCTCTCCAGCTGGAAATCACGAACACACGAACATGAAGAAGAACCAACGGAAAAAGTTGCACGCCACCCGACCACGTGGAACCCAAAGGCCCCACTCCCTCCGTGCTAGGAGATAGTAACAAGGATTTCCTAGACAAGACCATCTACCTCTAGACACAGGCTTATACCAAAATTGAATTGAAACAACAACAATCACAAAGGCACTTAACATCTACAACCACAATGCCATTAAGCCACAACAGTCACAACATCACTTAACACGAAGTTACAATGCTTTCAGAGAATAATGATCATGTACATCACACAATAACTGATTAACTGTCGACATAAGAAAAGTGTCATACATAAATTGCCATGAGTTACCCTAGCTCAACCTTCCTAGGCTACTGGACCCCCATCTTGGGTTACCCTGGCTTGCCTCTACCGGCGCCGGACCCTCATGCAAAACTATGCGTCCCATCTCATCTCGAGCCTTATCATTCACTTGCTTCGCGAGAGAGAGGCATTCATTATCTTATTAGTTTGAAGGATCCCCATTAATTCATTTAAATTATCACTTAGTTAAACTCTAGGTGAGTTACCCTGGCGCCCCTTTGTGTGCCGGACCCCCACCAAGAGCCACTCTCCTAACGACATCACACCCACAAGAAGAAACAAGATAACACGACCTCTCCAAAACCAAGGAGGAAACAAAACATGAACTTACTCCAACACTGGAGGAAAACAACGTACAAAACCCACTCCAACATTGGAGGAAACCAAAACACATTACCCTCTCCTACACCCAAGGAGGCACAAATCCCCGTTCGTGAAAACCGGGTGATCCACAAGGTATAACTATGCACATTTTCTACGACACACCAAAGGTTGACTTTCATAAAGACAACCCACAACAGGATACAAATCCCCTATCAGGAAGACTTCAAACACTGACTCTATACTCCCAACATTGAACAAGAAAGAACAACCATTAAAAGTATTTCTAGCAATTAAATAAACTAAGATTCAGATTTCCTAAATCCACTCAAACACAGGTTTCATGACTTGCATTTATCTAGTCAATTGATCCCCTCTTTTATTCACGACATTGGAATATATAAACAAAACATATCATTTACTCTAACTTTCGTAACCATAAAGCATGTTAATAATGCAGTTATCTGGTTAGAATTTAAATCAATCGTTCTCTCTAAGTTTCATGATCACATGCAAAAGATAAATCACTTGATAATAAAAAAAACATTTAAGTTAACCAAATAAATTCATTCTTTGCTCTCAATTCCGCAATCATAATAAACACATGGTCATTTAGAAGTTCTAGTTGACATTTAACATTGTTTAAATATACCAAATAAAGTTATATTTTATTTGCAACTGAAATCATTTAAATATCTTCAAATATAACCCCCATTGAATAAACTTAACAAATAACATAAACATATATTTTCCAATTAATTTATATTTCAAAAAAAATCCTTATGATTATCATAACATACATTTGAACTTATTAAAATATCCTTACTTTAATATATATTGTATATATTATATTTTATATAATATACAATATTAAATATTATATATAATATATAAAATATAATAGAAATAATATATATATAAAAAAAATTAATTTAAATAAAGCAATTAAACCTAACTAATAAAAGAAATTCTTTTAAGCAAGGAAAGGGCCGAAGCCCTGGCACGCAGGCCCTCGCCGCCATGGCGGCGGAGCCTGTGTGCTCCACACACAGGGCCCCGCCCCCCGGCCGGGCGGCGGAGCCTGTGCGCTCGGCGCACAGCGCCCGCCTCCCTGCCGGGCGGCGGAGCCTGTGTGCGGTGCACACAGTGCCCCGCCTCCCCGCGGGGGCAGCGGTGGCTGTGTGCTTCGCACACAGCGCCGCCTCCCTCCGGCGGCGGCCGCGGTGGCGGCGGCGGGGGGTGGGGTTTGACCTCCCACCTCCCCACAAAAAAATAAATTTTAAAATAAATTAAACCTGCGTTTTACCAGAGCCGAATGAGAACGAAAAACAATAAAATTATATGGGGTTTTAACCCGAATTTAAAATTTCTTAAAATAACACTTTATATTTGAAAATATGATTGTGGGTATCACCCAATATAAACAAAAAGGGTTGCATTCACAAATCTATATACTCAAATTTTGATTCCATACCCAAATTATGAAAAAAATCTATCTAAACCCATTTCAAAAATAGAATTTTATTTCAAACAACAAGATGGGTTTTCAAATCTAGATCTCACATGGAGTTTTCTTTTATTTTCTTTCAATAATTTGGTATAATTTCCATGTTTGGTTTCAATTTCCCAATCAAACTACCATTTAGCAAATTTAAGAGCTCTTCCATGAATTCCATTGAATCTCAAACTATATTTTCAATTCATTCCAAAATGGCAAGAAGATGAAAGGAGAAGATATGAAACCTTATGTTTTCTCCAAAATTTGCAAGCCTCCACCATGAAGATTTTCCAAGCACTCCTTCAAGCCTCTCCACCCAAAACTCCAACCAAGAATCCATGGAGGTTGAAAAGAAAACCCTAAAATAAAATATATCCTTTTTCTTCCAAACTCCCCAAATTCACATTCAAATTCAACTTCCAATTAAATTCAAATTCTAATTAAAATTGAACTCAAATTCAAATCAACATTTCATTCCAATTCCAATTTCAATTTCAAACACAAATATCTTTTACCAAAAAGTCAACTATTTCTGAAAATATCCTTTTTACCCCAAAGTCTTTGCATAATAAAACATTTGAATTTTTTTTAATAACTTTAAACAATTTTTCTAATTCCAATTTGAATTCAAAACCTTTTAGCACATTACATTCAACCAAAGAATTAAATCTTTCACACTTTTAATTCATAGGGATAATTTAATTAATTCACACAATTAATTCAAATTATCAATAAAATATATCTAATTCAAAAATTAGATTATTTTATTAATTCAATTAAATTAATTAATTAATCACTAATTTTCCAACATCTCCAAAAGACAAAACATTCATTATTTATAATTTCCAAAAGCTATTTAATCACTTTTAGCTTGCAACTAAACACATTTAGTCATTAATTAGACTACGCAAGCCATTAAATAAACTTTAACTCGAAATTAAATAAACACTTAAAGGGAACTGCCCAAGATAAAAACAATTGACCCCAATGATGACCCAACAACATGCTACGACTAGGGTGACGACTTGGTTCGGAAAACCTAGCTACTATCTCCCAATTAATTTTCGTTGATCAATGGACACGCTCAAACTTGGAAACCAGGTGGAGTCGATGTCATGTACCTGCCAACCTGCAACCAAGAGCATGTCGAACGTGCATATATACATAATATGATCAGACACACCGTGAAGAGGAAATCTCGCAATCACAGGGCGCTCGTATGCGAGTGATGTGATCCCGTCCCCTTCACCAATACAGTATCACCAACTGACAAAGCTAACATTATTAACATAATCAAAGCATAAAGCATCATTAATTCATATGTTAACACGATCGAAGCATATCATAGGAAAAAATTGCCTAATTATCAGAGTACAAAAAGGAGGGGTGTTACACTGCATTACTTTTCACAACAACATTATTACATCACATGAATGGTAAGTATACACCAGTTATCTTAAGATAACATGAACATGGTTAACACATTAATCAAGAGTTACAATATTACAATACTATTTCCCAACATAAATGGGGAAGATACAATAAAATGGAATGTTACATTTGAAATGGAGTACAAAGCTACAATACTGGATCCAACTCTGGTATAACTCAAGTGTAATGCCCTGTCTTAATAACCTAAGAATGTTGCAATAGTGTGATAAAGGTGTAATAATTTTTTTTTTTTGTATTAATATTAAGTTAATTAATTGCATACACTCATTAAGTTACTAAACGATTCACTACTTTGAGTTTTCCATAAGTGACTTAAGTATTTCACATTGCACATTTAATTAATAACATAAAGATAGACATTGCATAACATTGAAATTTCATTTGGATACCATTCATAATAACATAAAGCACATACATGTTTTTCCATACATTGCATTTGATAGAATATACAATACTCATCCATCTGATGAGGTAGTGCAATTAATAGTTACATTTTACAAATGATCACCTCACAACATTGAGGGATGTTTTTACAATACAAATTTTACAATATTACAATGTTGAAATAAACATAAGTATCCGATCACGAGCTCTCCATCCATGAAGCTCTCGATGTCATGATCATACTGGGGACCCAACGGAGTAAGGTGCACGTTCCACCCAACCATGTGGTACTCGTAGGTCCACCCCCCATGCTAGGAGATAGTAATAAGGTTACCTAGACCTAATCTACTAACCCTAGACACTAGTACAAAACAGACTATTGGTTACATTGCTTCCAGATTTTTGACAATTGATTATGCCACAAACATAGGGTTAACTATTATTCTAGGTGGAGTGTCATCACAACGATGCAAAGGTTACCTTGGTGTTTCTTCCTAGGTTTCGGCCCCCAATCCTTGGGTTACCCTGGTAACCTCTTACGAAACCCGGCCCCTATTGCATAATGTTGTGGAATCGAATGTCTTTAAAAGGAACAAGACACCAATTTTCCATTCCAGGCCTTCTCATCTTATACTCATGACTGTAGTAGCTCAAGAGTCATAAGAGAGGCAAAATATCTCATTAAATGTTTTAAAACTAACTACTATGTCATTTAATTATCACTGACTTAGTTAACTATTTATAAGTTACCCTGACACCTCTTTGTGTGTCGGCCCTTACAAACAACCACTCCCCTAAACATAACAAGGATTTCTAAGATTACATGACTAGGGTTTACAAGGCATCAGGTACATCTCACAGTAACATTTAATTCTCAACAATATCAAATCACAATTTTTTAACGCATGCACAACCCAAGTGAACACAAGAAATACATTTGAACAATTAGACACCCTTTTTACACAATTCATTCTGGAAGACTTTCACAACAAAGACTCTCCCAATTTGCCCCAAAAGAAAAATGCACGAAAGCAAATCAAGAAAGAGAAAATACTTATTATTTGGATATGCTAAATCTATTCAACGTATATTTTGAAATATAAGAAATATGGAATTAATCCATCAGCTAATTTATAAACTTTTTTTTTTTTTAAATATGATAATCAAATCTAAATTTATTACAATTCCCAAATCATATTTAAAATAAAATTTTGTTTTCTTACATAATACTTTTCATCAGAAAATAACTAATCATAATTTCCTTATGTTGTCTAACATCATTTAAATCATTTAAATATATATATATATATATATATATATATATATATATAAATTAAACTTAATATGTAATGCAAATTTATTAAATATAGACCACATTGAAACCTTATTCGCATTTTAATACAGCCGCAGGGTTTTTTCCCATCAATATTCACAGTCCGCCAAATTCGCGGACAGGGCTGCCTCTTTGCGCCTGCCCCACAGGGCTCGCCGCGGACGGCTGAGCTGAGCGCAGCCCGCAAGGGTGGCGCCGGGCTCTGCCCCCGCCACTGTACCCCTGCGGGGTTGGCCGCGGATGGCTCCACCCGCAGAGCTTCAGCTCTGAGACTTTTATCAAAATAAAACAAAAATAATAAATAAATTTATATAGTATAATTTTAAACGACGATTTCAATCGTTTTTACCAGATAAAATAAACAAAGACATAATTCCGCCATATAAATAAAATACATTCTAGAATTCGTCCGTATGCGGATTAAAAAAAAAATGAAACTTCCAGAATTTATAAATATTAAGATGAATTTTCGTCTGGAAATAATTATTTCCGTACGGAAAATTTGTAAGAAATTTTACATTAAAATACACACATCAATACATTTTTTTTTTCAAATACAAAGATTGATAAAATTTTCTACAGAAATTTGAGAAAAATATCTTTGTACAGGATTATTCTTCTCACAAATTTTCATTTATATTTCTATAGATTTCCCAAAAATTCATTTTCTTTTTCATCAAAAAACAGAGAGGTACAAATTTACAAGAAAATTTTTATAGAAAGATTTCAAGAAAATACAAGAATTCAACAATAAAGAAAATTCTTTTCAAAAGCATACAACATAAAATCCCAGAGAAATACCTGAGAATTGAAGATCTTGATTTGGGTGAGATTCTTGCCTATAAAACGCAATCTTCCAAATCTTTCTTCAAAGTACCAATTCCAATGCAAGCTTTGACAAACCACCAAGAATCCTCCAAAGGATCTCCCACAAGTATACAACAGATACAGAGAGATAACAAATTTCTAAGAAAATCAATTTTTTTATCACAGCAAAAGAATTTTTGCAAGAGCCTTGATAATTTCCCCGTGAGAAAAATTTTAACATCCTCTGTAAAATTCCCAGATCCAATATTACCTCCGTGAAATTTCTCAACAACTCATTAAAGCACTCACACACTTGTTGAGAAGTGGTTATGAAAAATATCTTCTCCACTTCTCAGCAATTTGCCAATTCAAATTTTGCATGCATATTTTAATTTTATTTAATTTAAATTTTCAAAACTAAATTTCAATTCACATGCATTTACTTTTATTTTAATTTTCTAATTTTTTAAATGCAATATAATTTACACACTTAATAATATAATAAAATTAATTAATTTATTTAATTAAAATAGTTTAATCTTTTTAAGACCAACTATTTAACCAAATAAGCTAATTAATGAATTAATTTATCAAGTAAGTAAATTTCAACCACATTTAACATTAATTAAATAACAATAATTCAAAACACAATATTCCAACATTAAAAATTAACCAAATTTTCTTTTCAACAATTAATTCAAACAAAAACTGACAATACAAACCTATGACTCTGAACTAAAATAGACAAAGTACTAAGACCAGGGTTAAAGACTAGACTAGGGTAAACCAGACTACTATCTCTCGATCAACGTATCCGTTGAGTCTTAACATGCGCAAACCTAAGTACCCAGGTGGAGTCGGTGTCATGTACCTGCAAATCCTGCAACCCAGCAAATAACATGCATACATATATACATACATATATATACATACATATACATATATATATATATATATATATATATATATATATATATATATATATATATATATATATATATATATATATATATATATATATATATATATATATATATATATATATAACATTAAACAGACACACCGTGCGGAGAAAATCACAGATATTGTAGGGCACTCGCAAGCGAGTGATGCGATTCTGTTCTCCACACCAAAACACTTCACATCAGACTGACGAAATAAATAACTGTTAGTCCATCATAAACATGTACATAGCAATAACAACTGAAAATAACATCTACGCTAAATCATATCATGTCTGAAAACAATAATCACCAATCAAGAAACATCATGTCACAAAGTAATCCACTATCGCTCAAAACCAGCGATCAAAGTATCCAAACAACATATCATAGGTCTAGCAGTGTGAACAAATAACAGCAGAAACACAAGCATAAACGGAGGGGTACTACATCAAGAGTCACTGCAAGGTACAATTTCGCACTTCTCGATCGATAATTGGTGACCCAATGGGGTGCATAGCACGTTCCACCCAACCACATGGACCCGAAGGCCCACCCCCCATGCTAAGAGATGACAAGAAGGATCCCCAACAATAACCATCATACAAAACAAGGGTACAAGACTTCACAACAAGATCCACAATAACATAAGGCAATCTTAGCACAAGATATAACCAACACAAGATGTGCCTAACATAAGTAATAACCAATAAAGCATCAACATACAAATTCCAACATGTGCTTCCAGAGACTCAAGAATATCATAGAAAGAAACAAAGCATACTTGGTTGTTTAAGGAAGAGTGTCATCGCAATGTTGCATGGGTTACCCTGGCGAATCTTCCTAGGCCCCGACCCCCCAACTTGGGTTACCCTGGTGACCTCTTATGAAACCCAGCCCCACATGCAATCCAATGCGGCATCGATTATATTTCATAAGGATGAGATAATGATTTTGCCGTTCCAGGCCTTCTCAACTCATCTCAAGCCCATACAAGCACTTGAGCCATGAGTGAGGCATTCACTTATATCTTGTTAATGTGTGATTCTATCCAAAACCCCTAATTAAATATTAACGTTTTTACTTGATTAACAAACTTCCAATGAGTTACTCTGAGACCACTTCTGGGTCTCGACCCCCATTGAAAGCCACTCCCCTTATGAACAAAAAAACTCAAAAGACACCATCAGGGTAAACCCTATGCACAACATATAAAGCCACATGATAAATTGCATTAAGCAAGGCAAACACCATCCTACACAAAACCTTCATAACGAAACTATTTTCGAGTGTAAATCATCAAATGGATCATACGAGAAATAGTTCACAAAGAACCAAAAGTGAAGGCCAATAATAAAGAAACACCTTTATTTCTCTTTCTCTGGAAGACTGATAAATCACTAAAACAAGGGTTTCCCAACAAGGTGGCAACAAAACTTGATCTCAAAAATCAACATCAAACTCAAAATCGAAGCAATATTACTTTCACAACTCAAGTTACGTAATTCACCTCAATATCAATTCAAAACAACCTCAATTCCAAAAATGTTTAACTCATCATCACAAGATACCCAAACAAAAATTTCCTAGCAACTTATGATCTATCCAATAAACAACTTAACAATTTCAACAACCACGACAAAAAGGAGTAATCATTCGACAACCTTTTTAGTTACTTAACAAAATAAGTAGAACAATTTTAACTATTATAACCACTAATACGTCATATATCAACACAACCCTATTACATCAATAACTTCTAAAATGTAATAACAAAATTTACATGTTTCTATATATATGTAAATACTTCATATACTTATTCCATAAGTTCATTGAGAATGACATTCTTAATCCTTTCAACTAGCCAATAGATCTAAATAGCTTTATATCTTACCTCAATAATTTACATAATTAAACAATAAAGTATCACCTAAACCTTACTTCTATAGATGACTTTACTTTCGTACTTTTCTTACGTTATTGAAATACTTACACTTGATGCAATAATAGATATAATGAATCAAATTCACATTCAATTAATTACAAGGAATTATCTAACAATTCCTTTACACATCCTAAGTCAAAATACATGACGAATATACATCTATATATATATACATTGGTATGGAGAGTAATTCATATAGAAATAATTCCGTTATGTCATTAGCAAAACAGTGAAGCAGAGTTATAAAGTAGTCATTCCAAAATAAATACATACATACATATATATATATATAGAGAGAGAGAGAATACCGAGATACATATATGTAAAGGAGTCTTTTAACAAGGAAGCCTATTTTGTTTTTCCAAATTACTCAACATCACCAAAAGCGTATAACCTGATTATAGAAGCAAAATCAATAAGAAATCACCCCTATGAAACAGAATGATGAGTAAAAAGAAACAACAAATGACTAACAGATGAGACCTCCTATAGCCGATACAACACATTAAGTGAAGGGGCATACAATACAAAGAATTTGACTTGGTGAATGAAGGCAGTCAAGTAATCTTAAATTCAAGACTTTTACTTACTAAAGTGAGAGAGACATACTAGGGGCAATTGCATTCGGTCCGCTAACATTTCCTTTGATTAGCTATTAAGATTACTAAGAACCTCAGAGTAAATTCTGATTGTCATGCTACAGCCATTCTCATCCTAAGTTTATTATAAGAGAAATAGTTCAAGGAGAAGTGTACCAAAACAGGTGTGATCTCCTTGTGAAGAACATTGATGATGCTAGCAGAAACAAGCAAAGACTACCCCATTTACATTGCTATACAAAGAAAACTTTGAGAAAGGACACAACAGTATGAAAGAAACAAAGGGCTGCGATCTAATATATATGCTAATACTAAAATGAAATCGGTAGAGCCATCAGTAATCATCGGCCTGAGCAGAAAATATTACTAACAGAAGAATACATAATTCACACGAAATGGAACAAGCAAGGAAGCTCTCAACCTCAATGAAATAATGAAACATGTTGCCTCAGAATTCATTTCCATGATTGCCAAAAGATTAGATAAATTATTAAAACCTTTGAACTTCCTATTATGTTCTAGTGCTACGGCCAAGACAGGCTATCTAATTTTACTACACCTTTGAAAGTCTAATAGTTGCAGCTGTGACGGGTTGCCAATGGTTTCAGGGAGGCTATTTAATTCTATACAATACCTCAACTCTAAATATTGTAACTGTGACAAGCTGCCAAGTATATTAGAAAGTGAATATTGGAATTTGAAAGTATCGCCATCTACTTGCATTTCTTTTATATTATTTTCAAGTGCTGCAACTGCGATAGACTGTCAGCAGAATCAAACAGGTTATTTAAATCTATACATCCTATCATGTACAAGTGTTGCCACCGTAACAGGTTGACAATGATTTCAGAAAGACTTTTACGCCTTTACAGTCTTCTAAGATTAGACAGAGATTTTCCCATGAGCGACTTAGTTCTCAGAAACTCATGATCTACCCTTAATAAAGACACCACCTGTTATGGGGTTAAGGGTGAAGATTTGTGCATATACACTACAAGTACGCAAGATCTTGATATATGGCTCACCGTTGCACACCCAATGTAAGTTTTACTGATATGAGCATCCTAGAGTAAATAATGATGTACAAATTGAGCATATTAGATCAGATAATGATGTACAATTAAGTGGAGATTGACAAATCATATCAACATACGCATAAGAAAATTTTATATGCACTGATACCTATAATGGTTCATAGAAATAAGGTATAGTGTCGTTCTTGTTTAATGGTGTTCACTATACATTTATAATAGATTCATAGTTAAGTGTAGGTTACAATTCTGATACAGGGAAAAATATGCATGCTAGGCTCGATTTGATGAGGTAAAACCCCAATATAGCATGTTCAATACAGAATACCTATTAGGTAGATTGGAAAGTCATTTGCATACCTGAGATCTAGTATTTGGCACTTATTCAAAATCTTTAATTATCTCATCTCTCCCCTTCGTCGGATCCTCTTCTCCTCTTTCTAGCTCTTCCTGAATCCTTTCACAATGCTACAAATTGAAGTCTTTGAATGGTGTGTGAGGGAGGACAAGAGGAATAAAAATGGAGAAAACCTCAGACTGCCCATGCACCATGGGAAGCATTCCAGAAAAAAATCAGGTTTTGAGTGTGTGGTTTTTTTAGTTGCCTCCCCCCCTTCCAAGATAAACTATATTGATTCCCTTAACTTCTCTGCAATCCCTGAAAAATCTCCCCTTTGTCTCACATGCAAAACCATTATTAATTAGAAAAGGCATTTTTTTCTCCGCATGTAGAGTCCCTAACAAGAACACGACTAAGGCTCCATAATGAAGCGGTTACAAGAAATATATTCTAAAATTAATTTGTATGGCATGTGAATAGGTAGAGTGGCACACGCACCCATAACTTTTGTTATTTGCATTTATAGACCATGCCAGCCATCATTTATTAATTGAACTAGATGTGTTCTAATTTCAAAGTCAATGATTACCTTTTTATTATTTTATATTTATTTATAGCATAGTATTTAATCCAACAATACTGGACTACTTAGAGAGAGATTTCCTTTATCAGAAGATAAGGTAGAAGACGAAACACTAGAAAGTTATTAGAAAATAAAAAAGTGACAAGATCCAAGAAGATTGTATGGAAAAATTAATTGTGAGGACTACATAACATAAAGGGGCTAGTTCAACCTTAGCCTAAGTAGGGAAAACCTCATGCAAATCATCGATGGCTAAAGCAAAATACTAATCAGGGAGAGATAATCTGCGGGGTCTACCATCAAAAGAAGAGAAACAAGGCACCGACCTGATACACATCCATGAGGTCACTGGTGAAAATAAAGGACAAGCATGATGCACAACACCACCATAGCAATAAATATTTATTTTAGTTTATTATATTTATTTATTTATATTATCATATTATTCACAGTATGCTATCAAACAATTATCTCTATAAAAGAGACCAAATCACATACGGCTTCATGGTCAAGTCGAAGTGCAGAGGGGGTATTACAAATTAAATTTAACTGTTACAACGTTACATTAGGTCAGCTTGGACCAAGAAATAGATCACACATAAGTTTCATACCATATCAAAATTATCTTGACAAGTCAGCCATAAATAGACTTCAACGCAACCAACAAAATAATGTCACTTCTTCGTACGAGCACCAGAGCATGAAATAACCTGATCATGCATGCCTTTAACATCCATAAGTAATTTCCCAAAACCACAATTAGAAATAATCAACTGCGGAGAAATGCAGACTAGAATATTAGAGAGGCACCAAAAATACCTGATCTACCACCAGAGAAGATAAGTCAGTTATACACACCGGTTTAAAGTACCGGACCAAGCTACCAACATGGTGACATCCATGACAACAAATAGATAACCTACTCATTCTTCCAACACTATGTTCATCAATTCTAGTTGTGGAGAGCCTTCTTTCTCTTTTCTTTCTTCTAATGGGTGCTTGGAATGCCTCCACAATAATATAAAAATCCCCTTCTAATTCTAGTATATTTTCCTTTTCTTTTTTTTTAATTATATGGTTTAACCATACTAGGAGGGTAGATGCTACTTCTTGCAGAGGAGAAGAAATGACCTCAATGTCTGTTGAAGCTTGAGAATAATAATTGTTAACAAGAGGAATTGGGGAATTATAGTCCAAATATTTGTATCCTTGTATCCCTTATATAGTCAATTTATACCTTAAAGGGTATAATGGTAGAAAAGAGTAAGTGTGGTAATGAAATATATCTAATAGTAACTTATTTATACCTTAAACATAAATAGTAGTTTCTATAACACATCTATCCATTGAATCCTTATAACTCCATATATATATTTATATAATGATTACATAAGCAAGTCTTAGTCTCTGCTTTTCATTATAATTCTTTCTCTATCTATCTCTATGATATCTCTCTATTATGTTATCTATTACATACATATATCCATGCCTAGTCTCTTATAAAGATGTGATCCTTATAGGGCACCCCTTAACCTATCTTCTTTGTTGACCTAATGCTCTACACATTATTTTTGGTGGGTTGTGGTGGGTTCTACTATGTGTCTTATACCCTTCCAAGATCATCCCCTTTCAAAATTATGTCTTGTCCTCAAGACATGCTCCAATTACCTAAGAGAATATGCTTATAGATAACCTTCAATTGTGCCAATGTTGTATCCCACTACTATTTTTCTTTCTGTATCACCTTTATGTAACCTTGTGTGTTAATTACGGTGGCTTTTTCCTCTGTAAGAGTATAAGGGATCTAGATTTGTTGGGATGCACTCCTATTTTCTCCTATTACTCCATATAAATATGCAATTTTGACGCTAACTATTTCTATGAGTTGTTTTACTTGCATCTTTATGCTCTCCCTTTAGTCTTGGTTGTTGTCGTTGAGTATGTGTGTTCTCAAGTTGTACCCTTATTGCTTCATCCATTTCTTTCAATGGATCATATGATGCAACTTGCACTATTTGACCCTCTAACTATGCTATTTGATCTTTAATTGTCTTTTTGAGGGTGGGAATTGAAGAACAAATTGGTATAGAATATTAACCTATTCTATGTTTCTCTCCACATTCTTAAATTGCTTTTCTAGTTGTGAGTGGGATACCACACATCTTTATGTATTCCTTTTTAATATCTCTTATTGAGCCTCTTGTCTTATTTTATCCTTTGTTCCTTCAAGTCTTATTGAAGGCCATCTACTATCTACTTGATTTGTTGTGGTAGTGGAATGAAAGTGTCCCTTTTAATATGAGGAATGCAACTTTGCAATGTCTAGACTGCTTCCTCTAATTATTCCACATTGTCCACATGGTGTTGTAGTATTTCTTCTCTAGTGCTGGCATGGAATATCTCTACCAGTTGTAACTTTTGTAATGGGGAGAGGTTTATCAAATTAACCTATGAGCCCATCATTGGAATTTGTATGAGTTGAGGAGTGGGTGCTCACTGTAGTTATTTTTGTTGCACCAAAAAATCCTTGATGGATTGGATTAGTGACATTGATGTAGTTATCTCCTCTACTTCATCCTCTCATTCCTCTTCTTCTTGTATGTTCGGTGGAATGTGTGTGGGGGATGTTATGATTTGCTAATTTTCCCTTTCCTCTATTAGCATGAAATCCATTATCTTCTTTATGGTGGTTTCCTCTTGTATCTTTGCAATTACTTCTTGATGGCCCCCCATTAGAGTGTCTAGATCCTTTGTTTTTTTTGGAGCTCTTGGGCTTTGGGAATGTGTCAACTATTTCTTTTGATCTGTGATAATATTTGGCCCTACTCCTATGATTGTTTTTTCTTTGATTTATTTTTCTTCTTTTAGGGATTTCTCCCTTTTCTCTTGGATTGTGACAATAATGGGTTGTGGAAATTCTTTGATCAATTCTTCCAAAATTTTATCAAACTTATTTATATACAATATCATACTCTATATTATCCTATCCTTATTATTAGAGTCTGAATCCTCATACATGGATAATACTTGTGAAAGCATACCGTGGTAGATGACAAAGTTGGTAATCACGATCACATCTATGGGTGATTGTGGTTGCTTTGCCACTTTTTATTGTTGGATTTAAATCATATGTGCTTTCATTTTTCTCTTTTATAGAGGTTTCTAAACTTCCTCAACTTCTTCTTCCTCTTCTTTCATAAAAGTGATGATTTTCCTTTTCACCACTTGTTTTGGCCTTTCCTTGTGGCCTTTCTTCTCTGCACTCATTTGATTTAGTGTCTCTGATATCTCTTGTACATCTAGAGTTGTTACTATCTAAGAAGAGTATGGTAGACCTTCAAATTGGTTACTAGAAGCTCCGTGTAAACTTCTAGACCTTCTTGCAGAATGTGTTCATGTTATCAGAGCTGGTGCAAAAGAAGATGGTCATGCGGTATATTTTGGGGGAATGCCCCACTTCTTCTATAGTTGTTCTTTGTTTTTAACATACTTTTCTTGGGAATTTTTCTTATTGATTTGATCTATAATCTCCTTATTCATCCCAAATAACTCCACATTTGGGTATTTTAGTTTACCAAGTATATTATTGGCATAAGAATCCACCTCTTTCTATGATATCTCATAAGGAGGCTTAGGAATTCATGTCATCTGTGGCTTCACCACCTCCATGTATGCGTAATCCTTATCAACCAGGAATGTGATTGTATTGATATATTGCTTTAAAAACTCATATGAAATCTACTCCAACACTTGCGTTTGTTTCTAGAAGCTTTGAAGAAGACCTAGTATGCCATGATATATATTTGTTTGTCTAGAAATTGGTGATTGTGCATCTTTATTTGAGTAGCTACCAATAGACGGGTTTTCCATGCTTTTCCTTTAAATATCGAAAGCTTGTTGAAGAAGTAGAAGAATAGGAATATTTTGATTGTGTTATAGTAGATTTTGTAGCATGAGGTCTTTATTTTCTATAAGTTCTCCATGATTTTCTCCTACATTAGCTCACAAAGGTCAAAATTCTTCCCTTCTGCCACCATCTGATAGGTAATGTGAATTGCTATTGCGGTGGTGAAGTCCTCTCAATTTTTGTACCACACTATAGGGTTTGTAATGGCTTGAAAGCTTAGGCTCCATCCATTTGGTGTTACACTAGTGAGTTTGTGACTACATCATTTTCAATTGTTTTCTTTGTTAGGACTTCTCCAACCATTCTCGATCTTGTTACTGCATGAAGCACTTCCCTTCTGATGCGATAAGGTTTATCTAGATAGATGAACTCATCATGGACTCTACTTAGGTCTAAATTGACCTAGTCATGCTCACACAAAGTTTTGGGTAATCTTTCCATCCATCTAAATGCGTCTATCCCACTTCTTGGTACTATGGTAGATATGTACTTTGGCCAAGAGTGAGTAGGGTCTGCCTTAGATCCTCAAATTTTGTGTGATCTATTTTAGCTATAGGTTCATGGATGTATATACTTATATCTCATATAAACATCACATCTATAGGAATTCTTTAGAAATCCCCATATTTTTTGACCTCCATTACTTTAAATGGGTATTTCTTGTATTTGGGTCAAATTTTCTTCGTCACATTCATCGGAGTTGGGGTTACCATTGTTTATGGTTGTATGAGGTATTTTAGTAGAGCTCAAGTTTTTTTATGTTAGGACAAGGATTTCAAATACAAAGTGAGTTTAAATAGTTGTGTATTTGGCAATTGCATTTATGTTTCTTTCTCGTTAGCTTTCATGGGTTTTTCTAGCCATTTGATTTA
Source organism: Sequoia sempervirens (assembly GCA_007258455.2). Classification (NCBI taxonomy): domain Eukaryota; kingdom Viridiplantae; phylum Streptophyta; class Pinopsida; order Cupressales; family Cupressaceae; genus Sequoia; species Sequoia sempervirens. The sequence continues at coordinate 27,807 of VDFB02367726.1, forward strand.
GTGGTTGTTAACAGTTTAATTTTTGTTGTTTAGTAATATATGTTACATAGTGTATAGTTTGTGCCTTTTTTATACTTTATGGTTTTAATCCATTTGGTTGGTGGTAGTGTTTAAGTCTATCTCTATTTACATACCTTGTGATGTGATTTCCATCTAATCTCTTTAATATCACTACCCCTGAGTCTACAATTTCATGAATGGAGTATGGTCCCAACCATCTCACCCTTAATTTTCCTTTCTTTTTAAATTTATTGTCATAAAGTAGTACTGGATCTCCTATTTGAAATTTTTTGGTGTGAAGGTTCTTGTTATACCAAGAATTTTATCTTTATCATTCTACCTTTTGGTTTTATAGTGCTATGAGCCTATCCTCATCTAGTTTTTCTAATTCTTCTATCTTGTGTGCTCAATATTCATCATCATCCAACTGCAAAGTTAGTGCAGTACATAGATTTGGGATTATGAAATTCTTTGGAACTAATACATCAGTTCCATATACCAATTGGAATGGTGTGAACTTAGTAGTCCTCTTATTTAATGTGTGGTAGGCTCAAAGTACCTCAAGTATCTTAATGTCCCAATCTATTCTATTTACTTCACACATTTTTGTAAGTGCTATCCCAATTATCTTATTCAAAGCCTCACTTGCTTCATTTTCTTGTGGTTGATAAGGGGAGCTCTTATTATGTGTGATCATAAAGTTATATAAAAGTTCCATAATTACTTTATTAATGAATTTCTTTCCTTGATCACTTACTATAGTTAGTGAGTGATGATATCTAGTGATTATTTTTTTTATATAGGAATCTTGTAGCTGTTTTTGTGGTACAATCCTTAGTGGGTTCTATCTTTACCCATTTTGTTAAATATTCAACTCCTGTGATGATGAATCTTTCTTTGGATTGCTTGGCAGGTAGATCAATTGGTCCTATAAAGTCTATAGCCCATTTTTTAAATGGAATTTGTGCTAGGATTGGTTTCAGTGGCATCTCATCTCTTGTGGTAGGTTTCCCCACCCTTTAACATATATCACATTTTATAGTATATTCTTTGGAATCTTTTTTTAGTGTTGACTACAATAATATAGCTAATTAAACCTTGTTTGCTATTATTTTACCGTAATTATGCCCCCTACTATTCCTTCATGGGATTGTTTTAGGTTAGCTTCTCTTTCATGTTCAAATACAACTCTTCTGATTATTTCATCTCACCCTATGTGATGTAATTATCCTTCTATCAATGTGTATGATAAAGACTTCTACATAAGAGATTCTTTGGTCTAAAGTAAGAGACCTGTGGAAAATTCACCTTTAGATAAGATTAGAGCAATGTCATGGAGTTCATCTAGTACCACATTTAGTCTAAATAGGTGTGCACTAGTTTGATCTTCTAGCTAGTCTTTTAGTTCCTCCCCTGTTTCTATCCTTGATAAATAGTCTAGTCCTTGGTTGTGTTTTTCGAGCTTAACCATTATCTTAAAATCAAAATTTTGGAATAGTAGTAACCACCTACATATTCTCCCTTGTATGATAGGCCTATTAAATATGTATTTTAATGGTTCATGGTCTATGAAGAATGTAAATGGTGTTGATAAGAGATAATTCCTAGACTTTTATAGTGTATAGACCATAGCTAAAAATTAGTGGTGGTATAGTTCTTTTTTGTCTTAGATAGTCTCCTACTTGCAAAGGCTCTAGGGTGGTCTTTTTTGCCATTGGGATTAGCTAATACTACTCCTATAGCATTTCCTAGGGCATATGCATGTATGTGGATGGGTATGTTCCAATTTGGGAAGTATTGGTGCTTTCACAATTTTTTTATTCATTGTATTAAGTGCTTGTTAGAATTCCTCATTCCATTCAATGTTTTTATCAGATTTCCTTTTGATTAGTTCTTCCATCGATGCAACTATTCCAACATACCCTTTTATAAATTTATAGTGATATCTTGTTTAGCTTAAAAAGGGTTTTACTTCTAAAGGTGTTTTTGGTGGTGGTAGTGTCATGATTAGTGTGACCTTCATAGGTTCTACCATCAATCAATCCTTGCATATTATATGACCTAATATTGTGCCATATGGTACTACAAACATATAATTCTTCAATTTTAGATCAATATGTATAGTTCTACATTTATTGAGCATCATCATAAGTACTTTGATGTGGTCTTTGACCAATTCATAAACTATCAATCATATAAATATACCTCCAGGAAGTCATGTTTAAATTATTTGAAAGAATTTATCATGATCTTGTTGAATACCACTGGTGCATTCTTTAAGTTGAATGACATCATTATATACATGTAGGACCACCATTCTATTGTAAACGTTGTTTTAGGTTGGTCTTCTTCACTTATTCTTACTTGGTGTTATCCTGAAAACCCATTGATAAAAGACTATATTTATCTCCTTGCTATTGACTCCAAAATTTATTCTATGAATGTTGTAGGAAAAGGGTCATGAATGCATGCTTTATTCAATTCCCTAAAGTCAATATAAATCCTTATTTCTCCTATCAAGATTCTTGTTCTAGATTACCATGAGACTAATCTAGTTTGAATCCTCCACAAGTTTGATTATCCAAACCTCTAACACTTTGTCTAGTTCTATTTTGAATTTCTTCTTCATTTTAAGGTTTAGTTAGTAGCATCTTTTCCTTACCAATTTAGTGCCTTCTTTCAACTATATTTTCATAACTCCAACTTCCTCCTTTATGCCATCAAATCTGTAAATCTATTAGGGAAAATTTATTCAAATTTAGAAAATTTTTGCTACTTGTGCCACTATTCTAGTATCCTAGTAATCTCTTAGCTTAGTTGTTTTAGGATCTCCTTAGAAATATTTTCCTCTTTCAGTTTAATTGGTTGCTTATAGTATTTTTTGTTGGCCTCTATGGGAGATTCTAATTCTCTTTCCCCTTGTTGAATTTCTATATCTATGTTGTGAAAATCCTCATCATCCTTATTTGTTAGGAAACATCTTCTTTCTAGTATTCTAGTCTCTTTATCAAGCCATTCTTTATATCTCCATATCCCTTCTGATTGTGGAGGTGGTGTGGAAGTTGTAATACCATTATTTATTGAATTTCCTCCAATCTAAATATAATCTCCTTTATTTTGATTAGTGTGGTGTGTCTGTTTATTTTTTCATTATAGAATGAGAAGGTGTGAAGAAAGTCTTTCATCAAATCTTCCCAATTGTTGGTTTCTCCTCTTTGTTCTTGGTTGATGTACCAATTTTGCACCATTGGTATTAGTGACTATTAAAATAGTTGTTTGTATATTTGGTAATCATATTCATTTTTATCTTTCTATATATGAGTACAAATGGTAAGGTGTTCCTGTAGTGGGATCTATCCATTGTATTTTTGTATTTGCTTATATTTCCCTTCCTTTAGTAGGTACCTTGTTTTGATTAAGATCTTGAATATTTCTCATTGTGTCAAACATTCTTTTTGTGCATTTTTTCAGCATGTAGTTTACAAATAAGTGTATGATTTAATATAACGAGTCTCCTTTCCTTAGTTTGAAAAATATTTTCTATTTGTGAGATGATGATAGTAGGTCTTCACTAGAGTATTTGGGTAGTTTAATATGTGATATTCCTTGAAAAATATGATTTATATGGAAAGTATTTTCACATAGAGCTTCTATGTTGTTTTCTATTCTATTGCAATAGTTGTGTGGTTCCTTATTTGTAAATGTGGTAGAATGTAGAGAATTCTTAAATGTCTTCCTAATCATACATATTTTGCAAAAGTAAGGTAATTCTCTAGGAATTAAGTTCTAATTCTTCCTGCATCCATGTGTCTAGCACTTCCTCACTATATATGCTATATGCGGTCTCTCAATTTCAAATTCTTCTTTTGAGTTTGGATTTTCTAGATTGTAATTTGGTGGTAACCTTGAAATTATATACAAGTTTTTATTGTCAGACTCATTATACTCCTTTGGGTTTATTTGTTCTAGGTATGTTTCATTGATATTTTTTCCTAGGGGAATATGGACTATTATATTTGTATCAGAAAATGATATCTCCTCTTTGTGGAAGTCTAAAATTTCATTGGCATTCATATACCATCTAAGTCCCAAAAGGGCATTGAATGAATCAAATGTTTCTTTTATGGAAACTACTTCAAAGTGTACTATTTGTTTCACTCCCTTGACATTGAATTCCACCTGTTTCTATGTACCTAGGGTTTTCATTCTAGTTCCATCTACTAGACTGATGTTATATGGTGTTTGTTGTAGTTCTATTTGTCCCGTCTATTCTCATACTCATTTTGGTAGCATGCTAATTGTTAGCTCTCAAAAACGCAGGTTTGAACCATGAGAGGTTGCCAAGTTCTCACAATGTTTCAGGGTAATGGACAAGGCCAAATGATTTGAACCTTCTTCTCTTTAGGTGCTGCTAGACCTAGGTAGGTATACCTATTTGAATAAAGAAGACTTGACCTTTGTTCATTTCCAAAATAAATTTACCCACACTGGAAAATGGGAGTGGATAAATGAGTTTTATTTTGGTATAAATTATATAAGCAATATCAAGGCAAAAATCTAATGTGTTCATATGTAAAAATGAATGAAATTAAACAATGAAATAGTAGGGACTAGTGCCTTATTGGGTGTACAAAGTCAAATGAAAATCTGAAATGAGTAAATTCTTTCTAGCATAAACTCAATTTTTTTGGCATATAGGTTTAAGTTTATAACTCGTATAAACATGCAAGAATGCGATTACCAAGTTCTTCTTAATGATCCAAATGAGATTCCCTAATTACTATGATTGACTAAAAGGATTTAATATCTCCTTGAAAGAACCAATTAATCCAACCATACATATACAACAAGTGTGCATTGATAAACTAAAAAATATCCTTGATATATCAGTTTAAATAATTAGAAAACATCAACCTTGGAGACAACTTCAACAATACTTTCAATTAACACAACAAACAATTGATACCAAAAAAATGTCACCACATCAAATGAATTCAATTGAAATCTCCATTGTTTCAAACATGCATCATAGTCTCAAAATTGTAAACATTATGTATCCTACTATATTTTTTACCCGCTCTCTACCCTCTATTCGTTGTCAAAAATGGGTATTTATATATCAGTATTCGAAAGGATGTGTCCTTTCGTATTCAAAACTCAGTGATCTATTGTATTCGTGCTTCTACCAACATCCATCAGACACCTGCTATGACATCCTGCCGCTTCCCCGACACTCCAAGTCTCTCCGACTATCAACAGATCATATATCACTAGGTAGTCCTACAGTTACACTGATGTTACGAGTCTCCTCGACACTCCATGAATTTAGTTTTGAGTATCGTTGTGACATTGAGGGTTGGGCAGACGTTCCTCCGCTTACATCGTGTTTTGCTGAGATTTATCCTTCGTCAATTCTAATCACCGAGATATAGTGGTTTTCCTACCAATGGAACTTCATTTGGCATGACTCTCTTAGCTCTCGCTGATGAAGCAAGTCTCACCGATGATTATTTCTTCCACATGCATCGCCAAGTCTGAATCCAATACAACTATGTTGGTATGACATAGGGAATCCGTGAAACTTCATGACTTCATATCGATGACAATACAAAATCCTCCTCTATTTTTTTGGCAAGACCAAATAAATGCTATGAGACTTCACTTTGATGGCTTTAGTCTGGCCGATGAATTTCATTATCGGTGAGACCATGATTATCGTTAAGTCCACCTACCAATGTATTTCTGTTATAGCGACATGGTAAGTCAGCAAGAATTCCCTAAACTCACCCCAATGACATTATACTACCGACAGGATCTACCTCTGCTTTATCGGCGAGACTGAACGAATGTTGTAGGATGCTACTCCGATGAATCAAGTCTCACCGACACATCTCTTTATGCTTCGATCGGTAAGACACAAATAAGCTCATTATGACTTATATTGATGACCATTGTCTTGCTGATAGGATCCCTATGTCGTTGAGACTGCAAACTACATCATGCTGATGTGTATCCTTTGGTCGCTGAGACATTTTCGACCTTTTGCCAATATGCTGAAAAAATACATGTGTTAGTATAAAATGATTTTTTTTTTTGGGATCGGTGAGACCTGCAACATGTTACGCCGATATGGTTTATACATTCAAATGCTCAGCGCCATGTGAATTCTATGGGACCAAATGACAAAATATGGGAAAATATGTTATGAAGAGAGGATTCCTGTGCTTATGGTATGGACTTCTTTGGAAACTCATGAGTATAAACAACTGTAAAATTTTCAAAATTTTACAGTTCCAACACTAATATCAGCTCTTAGGTCTACCATGACATTGGTTATCTTTTAATGATCTAAACTTATTGTGATCATGATTAGGCTAGTTTTCCATTGTTTGTCCTCTTTGTTTATAGTTTTGATTTGTGGTGCTTTACCTCGTTTGTTCCAATATTTTAAAAATTGTTGTAGTTTGTTTAGGAGGTTAGATTACTTATCCATTCTTATTAACTACTTGAGTATTCCTAGTTCATGTCTAGAGAAATATTGGTTTGTTTCCTCTTCTTGTTGCTTTGTGACTAGTTTTGTTTCTTCCACTATTTGATCATGTTCTTTCTTAGTGGGGTGGAAGGCCTCCTTATCTATGGAAGCTTCATCTTTTGTTTTGTTTTTTAATCATTAGTGGTGTTAGTTCCTTATATTATTATCATCGTTGCCTTGTTGTAATTAGAGGCCTCCTTGTTAGAGTTGTCTCTATATTTTCTTCCTTATATGTTCATTCATTTGTGTTTGTCAATTTGTTGGTACTTTCCTTACTAAAATTGCCTCTTTGGACAGATTTAGGTTTTTTAGTTCATCGCTCTTTGATTGTGGAGTCACATTCCTATAGTAGGTCTAGGATCTATCATAGTTAAAGAAATCATGTTTTGTACTACCATAGAATCCATAGGGCTTCTTTCTATCTCCCCAACATTCTATCACAAAGTGGCCTAGTTTACTACATCTAAAGCATGTGTCATAATTTTTCCTCCTCCTTCCTCTACCCTGACCCCTATCCCCACAAAATTAGCCTATGTCATTAAAGTGTCTTGGTTTGATTGGTTTTGTATGGAATTGATATTTTTTAAGTTTTCACATGGCAATATTTTATATCCATGATCTTGTTGGTATAGTGGTCGTCCTTCTAATCCTTATTACTTGTTGCAATAGAATCCTCTCTTAATCAAAACAACTATGTGAGACAATATTCAGTGTCATGGTCATCCCACTCTCCACAATTACCATAGTAGACTGAGTTTATCTGTTTGAATAGTTTTCGTAAGTCTACTCGTAATGCACTAGTTTTATTTTCTCCAACTTCCTTTGGGTAATTGTTTCTAATATGTCCTTCCTTATCATAGTAAGTACACTAGATATTGATTCTTGGTGCAAACATCTCTTGTTTTTTCATTATGTCTTGTCGAAGTTTCAATTGTTTTATCCCTAGTTTTAATTTTTCCATCTCTTTATTCTCTCTTTCTCTTCCTTGTTTTTGCTAGGATTGGTTTTCAATTTGAAATATAAATGTAACTAGCTCTGGGTAGGTGTTAAAATTTCTTCCATCCAAAGCTATTCTAATTTCTAGTATCAGTCTGGAGATGAACCATTCTATTTTCTATTTATTGGTGAATGGTTCTTCTAATCTTTGATTAAATTCTTTGAATTATTTGTCAAATTTAGGTCATTGTTTCATCTTTATTTTGGGTAAGTTCCCTAAGCTTACTAAATCCTTCTATAGGTAAGTTTGGAGTATGAAGGTTGGCTAAAAATTCTTATTTTACTACTTCCCATTCTTTGTCACTGCTAGGATAAATTTTTTTGATACCATTTTAAGGTATCACTACGGCTTAATCCAATGAAGTCAAATAAATTGGTATCATCTCTTGTTATATTCTTTCTTTTCCACAAAGACTCTAGGATAAATATGTGTTCTACTATCTCATCTATATCTTTCCCAAACATCAAAAATTTCTTAGTAGTATTCATTTTTGGTTCTTCTTCCGACCACTATTTGTATATCCTATTTTAAGTTATATCTAGTTGGATTGTCTGTATTATTTTCTTCTCCTTGTTGTAATCCTATGATTTTTTTGATTTATTCTACAACAATCCTTCTTTCTTTTAGTGGTATTAAAGGTGACTCATGGTATGGGGATTGTGTCTGTTTAAATAGCCATTTCATTCTTGGAGATATTCATTTTTAGTGATCTTCATTTGGTTATTTGATAGTGTCATTTTGTTAGGGGTCAGTTAAAGCTCATATAATCCTCCTTATTTTCTTTTGCATCTTCTCCTCTTATCTTTATAATGCTTTTGGTTACTAACTCATCTAAGTAATCAGTGTCAAATATTATGTTTCAAAGGTTTTCTATAGGAGTTCCTACTGGTAACAAATCTTTATTTATCCTTGATTGAATGTTTCCATAATCTGGATGAGTAGTTGGTGTTTTATTTAGAGGAGGTATCATAATCCTTATTATTGATTGTTCTATCTCCTTTTTGGTGTTTCTATAGTCCTCAAATCCTCCTTCTAGATCTTGGATAATCTGGTCTATCCTAGAACCTAGTTGCAGAACCCTTTCTCTACATTTTCTAGCAACACCCTCAATGACACACTCTTATTCTTTTTCTTTGAAAACACTCGCAAATATGCACTCAACAACATACTCAATGACATGCTCAACGTCTTTTTTTTGTTCTCTTTCATAAAATCTAAGTCCTACTCTATTTTCCTATTTTATGCTCTTCCATCCTTCTGTGATATCTTTCTTATCTTTCCTAAATTTATTTCAGCCTCCTTTCTTCTGCATTTATCTCCATTCCTAACTTAATCCTTTCAATTATCTCCCTCTCTACTTTGTTACCTCCTTTACCTATTGGATGCTGAGAAGAGGATGTTGGACCTTTAGATTTGGTACTAGAAACTCCTTGCAATATTTTAGACCTTCTTATGGTAGGTGTTCGTGTTACCGAATTTGTTACAAAAGAAGATGGTTGTGCAATATCTTTTGGTGGAATGACACACTGCTTTTGTAGTTGTTCTTTGTTTTTCTCATATTTTTCTTGGGTATTTTCTTATGAATTTTATCCATAATCTCCTTGTACGTCACAAATCACTATGCATTTGGGTCTTTTGGTTTATTGAGTATGTTTTTGGCATAAACATCCACCTCTTTCTATGATATATCATAAGGGAGCTTAGGAATCCAAGCCGTCTATGGCTCCACTACCTCCATGTATGTGTAATCCTTATCAACCAAGAATGTGACTGTATTGATGTATTAATTTATGGATTTGTATGGAATCTTCTCTTGTGCTTGCACCTATTTCTAGAATCTCTTGAAGAAGCCCTAGTATGCCATGTTATATGTCTATTTATCTAGAAATTGGTGGGTGTGCATCTTTATCTAAGCAACTATTAAAAGATGGGCTTTTCATGATTTCCCCTTGAATCTCAAAAGCTCGTTGAGGAAGTAGAAGACCAGACATAGTAGGAGCATTCTATAGTAAATTTTATAGCATGAGGTCTTGATTTTCTATAATTTTTCCATGATTTTCTCTCATATCACCTCACAAACGTCAAAATCCTTCACTTTCACCACCATCTAATAGGTGATGTGAATTTCTATTGTGGTGGCGAAGTCCTCTCAATTTATGTTTAGTATATTTTATATGCAATGCCCATAGTTTCCTACTAAAATCCAAGGTTTATAATACCTTAGATGCTTAGCCTTTGTCCATCTTGTGTTATGATAGTGAGCTGTGTGACTACATTATTTTTTATCACTTTCTTTGTCAAGACTTCTCCAATCATGTTGAGCCCTTTATTTTGTGAATCACTTCCCTTGTGGTGTGGTACATTTTTTCCAAATAGATAAACCAATTATGGACTTTGATCAAGACTAACTTGACCTACTCATGCTCATCACATAAGTTTAGGTAATCTTTCCATCCATCTAAATTCTTTCGTCCCACCTCTTGGTATTGTGGTAGATATGCACTTTAGTTTAGAGTGAGTAAGGTCTGCCTTAACTCCTCAAATTTTATGTGATTTATTTTAGCTATAGGCTCATGAATGTATTTTTGTATATCTTATCTGTACATCACATCTATGGGATTGCTTGATAAATCCCCATCTTTGTTGACCTCCATTACTTTAAATGGGTATTTCTTGTATTTGGGTCGTGGTTTCTCTGTCACATTCACCAGAGTTGAGGTTTCCATTGCTTACGGTTGTATGAGGTATTTTAGTAGAGCTCAAGTTATTTATGTTGGCATAAGGATTTCAGATGCAAAGTGAGTTGAGTAGAGTTGTGAGGGGTTTAACTAGCCATGTGTTTGGTGACTAGATTGATGTAGCTTTCTCATTAGATTTTGTGAGTTTTTCTAGCTGTTTGATTTTGTGGCTGCTAACAGTTTGATTTTTGTTGTTTAGTAATATATGTTACATATGTTACATAGTGTATAGTTTGTGTATTTTCAGACTTTGTGGTTTTTATCCATTTTGTAGGTGGTAGTTATTGTGGCTTTCCTTTTCTCTTCTTTCCTTCTTCTTTTCTCTTTTCCCTTTCTTTTGAGTGTTTTATTGGGTGTTGGAGTTTTGAGATACCTGATGTTGGTATGTCATTCCCATCGGGCCCAATCTTCGATGCCTGTTCATCACTCTATATTGGTTGTCATCGATTCAAAATTTTGCATGTTGGGATATTCGTTAAAGCGATCCCCCAATCTTGAAAGCCAAACATCATTGATGTCTTATCGCCTCAACTGTTTGCTGGTCACATTCGTTAAATGCATTTATGAGGACTAACAAAGCATTTAGTAAGTCATTAATGGAGGTTAATTAGGGTTGTTGAGTGGGTTATAGGTTAATGAGAATTCATTTTATCATTGACCTTGTGCTTTCAAATAGATTATCGAGCTCTACAACTTTTAAGTGACACCTTGCAAATTCTTGCACTTGTCCTTGTTTTCCATTATTGTTCATGTTTGTGTTGGTTAAGTGTTTAGGTGTTTTTTTGCTGTGTTATTTTGTGTTGTTCGTGTCACTTCATATTTGTTTCATCTTTTTTCATGTTCACCCTCATTCCCACACTCTTATTCTAGGTAGCCATCGTCTTTCTTCAAGTTTCCCTTGAATTCATGGCATCTTCTTAGTTTTTGTGTGTTTGTTGTTTGGATCATTTTGGCATTTATGTTTTTTTTTTCCCTTTTCTCTTCATTGTTTTCATTTTTTTTAAAAAATTTTTGGGCATCATCAAATCAATTTTTGTCTTGGAATGTCGAGCGAATATGTTTATGATGTCATCGCATTGAGTGTCAGACTTTGCCCCTACTAAGTGTTTTTTTCCTTAGCATTTTTTTGGCAGTTTCGATCCTTCAAGTGTTAGGTGTCAGGTATTTTGTTTATCCTTTATCTATCTATTTAAAATGTGTCAATCCAAAACCACCAATCCTCGATGTCTAATCCTTTCCATACCTTGGAGTCCCAAAAATTCAATTCTATTGGGCATCAAGTTTCGGTCATTTGGCTTATGCTTTGCTTATCAATTTTTTAGAGGTTAAGTTGAAACCCCAATGCCTAAAGTCCAATCTTTGAGCCTTGGTAAAAAACCTAAAATTTGAAAGTATCGAGTGTCACCTTTTAGATATCCTTTTTTTATTACCTTCTTATCAGGGTAGAAGTTAAGTGGTAGACTTGATCCTTGACCCTTGATGTATTAAGAGAAAGGTGTTATTGAAAAGTTAAGTATAATCGAGTGCTCTTGGTTAGTAGTTTCCTTCAAAACGAGCTTTTGGCAGATCTTAAGTGAAAAATTTGATACCTAACCCTCGAAAACCTTTTATTTCTTTTCAGATGTTGGGTGTAAGTCATACCAAGTGTTGAAAACATGGATACATGTTAAGCAAAATGTTTGATCCATGATCCTTACAAATCTTTTATTGCATTTTAGATGTCATTAATAGAATCTACCTTTTAACTTCTAAAGATCTTATGGGTAAGAAATAGGTTGCATTCCCAACTACTGATGAACTGTAAACAAGAATGACTTTTTAAGTGTTATTATTAGTGTCCAAAATTCCTTCCTTTGAGTTATTTTGATTATTTGGTAAGCAATAGAGCTTACTTGAGGCTCGATCCCCTATAAGGCTTGTGTTTCTTAGGATGCTCTTTTAACAAGCTTTTACTTTACATTTGAAGTTATTTATCAGTCTTCAAGGCTTGATTAAAAGGTGATTTATCTTCATTTAAGTGTTTATTGTGGATTATCTTGACACATGGTGTTTTACATGTAGGAGATATGCCAAAAGAGCTAGCAGAGATGAAGTACCAATACAAAGGCTACCACCCTCCATCAAAGATGTTCTCTCCTTACATTGAAACTGGAGATACTAACCTTGGACATGTAGACATGCATGAGTTCAAGAGGAGGATTTATGAAGAAACAAGAATATGTGCAACCACCTCATTAGCTAATTTAGGATTAGTGGAGGGATCTGCCTTCCTAGTGACTGCACAATCTCCAAAATTGGTGTTGGCATGTGCACAATACTATGATCAAATACATCAAAGGATTATAGGATGAACATGAGAAGTAGTGCTGGACTTGAGTTAAGATATGATTGAAAGAGTTCAGGATCCCCGCCTCTCCCCAATATGAGGCTATAAACATGAAGAAATTAGTGGACTATTTTAAGAACCAGGATGCAAGTAGTCTTAGCCTCATCAACAACCAAATGCTATTGAATCCTAGGAAGATGGACCTCAAGATGGCTAAAGTTCAACATAGGAGTGAATTCAGAGAAGACACCAAGGACTTGATAACATTACCGAGCAAAGTTTTTGGGTACCCCCATGCTAGGGATTTGTACCCATGGATGGTTAAGTTTATCTTGACCATTTCTAATAGTAAGAAGTTGAAGATTGATTGGGATACCCTAATTAGTGACACTATACATGAACGGTTAAGGAATGTCCTCCAGAACACCAAGTTTTACATGACATCATACTTGGTATACCTATTGGCTGCTCAAACCACTTTCCCAAGATTGAACAAAGTAGGTTCCTTCCAACTTGGGGAGGTGACCATTTATGAGCATTATCCTCAATTGAAATTAGAGGATAATTACACACATTTTTATGTTGTCAATGACAAACTTTCCTATGTAGTAATCAGAGGATTGGAGGGAGATTTATCTAGAATAATCTTTATTGAAGCCATGGAAGAACTTAAAAAACTGGGGGAACTGGTACATTTAGTTCAAAACCTTTACCTACATTAGAGTGGTTGGCTTCCACAAATCCTTGTATAAATTTTTAGGGTATCCATTAGAAAAAATGATACTGTTGGAGATTTGCAAACAAGTAACAAAAATTCATAAGTTGATAGAACAAGTTTGGATATGCTTTCCCAGTGAAGATTGGGGTATACTTGTGCCAATATGAAAAATGCAAAGAATGTAGAAATATAATTGGAAAAATAGTCCTTAGAGATGTACAATGACCCAAGGGGCCGTTTTAACCCAATTAGGAAGATAAGCAAGATCATAGGCTCCTTCTTTATACATAAGCCTACAATAGAAGACCATTGGGCCAACTTTGAAGAAGAATTTGAAGTTAGAATGAAGAACTATTGTCAGTTGATAGTAAATTTGATAAAATATTGCACATACACTCAAGTGCCTAAAGGCCTCAAGGAAAATTTGAAGGACTTGGATCCCATATAAGTGGGAAAGGTATCTATAATCAACCAATCTTTAATGAGAATTGTTTGATTCACGAAGATGATAGCATTTATACCAAGGTTGCAAATGTTAAGACTTGATATTTGAGATGGCTTAAGTCTCCTTTCCCCATGATGGAGCGCCAAAACCACAACCTATCACCAAGAAGGTTCAAATAGGAGAAAGATCCTCTACTGCAACAAGAAAAATCCAAAAAGCTTCACCTTCCAAGGCTGTAACAAAGAAAACGAAAGGGAGAGAAAGGATTGAGATAAGATCAAGTGAGGATGAAAATACTGAGGAGCATGTTCCTCTAACAAGAAGAAAAAGATTAAGGACCTTGACCTATGAGGCAACCATTCAGATTAAGGTACCTCCAACTCCTTCCTCTACTCCACCTCATGAATCTCCTTTGCCTTCACCCCATCCTTCTCTAATTTCTCCACATAACCCTCCTCCTTCAACTCCTCCTTCACCTCCACCTTCACTTCCACCCTCTCCACCTCATGAATCCACTTCACCAATTCCACCTTACCTATACCTTATCCTCCACAAAAGCCTCCTCTTCCTCCTCCTGAAGATAATGATCCACCAACTCAAAAAGAGAGGTTCAAAATAAAGAAATTGCAGAAGAAGAGGTAGTGGAAATATTGGAAGCATAAAGAGAAGTCCCTATTGAAGAGACAATGGTAGAGGAACTTCCAGAGCAGGAAGTTGACTGAATTAAAGAAGTTTAGGGTGAATTGGTCTGGGAAGAGTAAGAAGAGATAAGAAAAAAAGTAAAGCAAAGGGAGACTAAGCAAGATGACTCAGAGGGATCCCAAAACACATAAATAATTACTTACCCACCAAGAATTATGTCCTGTAATGTTCCCATATGGTTAAATCATACTATATAGAGAAGGAAAATGACATATCTCGGAGGTGAAGAAAAAAGATAAAACATATTATCAGAAGCCTTCCAATCTCACACAAAGAAGAAGAAAAGAGCATTGAGAATATCAACAATCACCATGGATGAGCAAGGAAAAAGAAAAACTCAAATAGCCATCCCTTTGGTGGATAAATTTGAATTGGACATGAGGCCCGAGGATTACCAAATTAGGCAAGTTGATCTAGGTGTGTAGACAAGGGAAGGAGAGCAACAATCTCTCCAATTTTGTTTCTCTTCTATCTTAAAAATGATGTAAAAAGATGAAAAATAAAGGAGGAACTCAAAGCTCAGGTGGACCAATTAACAAACTATATTACTAATTTAATTGGATCAATGTATGTAACTTCTCTCAAATCAGCATTGCAAGTAGCACTAAAAGGAGAGGTTATACATTTTGACTTGAAGGTTGTATTCTAGTAGTGAAATAGTGGAAAATAGATTTTTTGGCCTTAGCCAATAGAGTGTTGAGAAAGACAATAAATTATTATCACTACATTAGTGACGGAGATAGTTTAACCCAACAAATTAAGGCGGGGATAAATGAGTAATTATTAGTTTGGGAGGACTACATCCCAACTTTGCAAAGAATAAAGGCAACATCGACAGAGGATTTAATTTTAAGAAAACAATGATTGAAGAAGAAGAGTAAGATAAAAAAACCTCTAGAATGGTTAAGAGTTGCACGATTGAGGGAAAACCCTGAATAAGTGCAAAGCCAAATTGAATAAAATATGGGTCTAGTTGAATAGGCTATGACCAAGATTGAATATTTGTTGAAAGCTTAGATTGCAAATTCTGGGAGACACCTACTTTGGTGATAACTCCTAGTAAGATGGTAGAGCAATTAAAGAAGCTTTTGCAGGGATAGATAACCCAAGTAGCAATTAAAAAAATGATAGAAAAGAAGGCAAGGCTTCACTCGTTCCAAGATGAGCTAATTTCCTTTGTCAGATTACAAGAACAAATGGAAAATTTATCCTTCAACCAATGTATAAAGCTTCAATACCACCAAGACCTACCTATGGAGAAAATGAATGAAGTGATTTTTTCCTTCACCGATAGCATTCCCAGCTAACTAAAGTCAGAGTCCCTAAATTTATTTTAGTTTCATATAAGTCTTATAATAAATCAATGCCTAGGTTGCAATTCCAGATCAGGCGTTTGATTTTAGTTAATTTTTTGAACTTCTTTAGTTTAAGTTTAGTTGATCTCAAAAATAAAATTGAGGTGCTTTAGTTTTCTTTTAGTTTAATTTTAGTTAAACTTAGATGGATTTGGGGTACTATAGTTAGTTTCAGTTAGCTCTTGTTTTAGATCCACAATTATAATACCTTATGTCCTATATATATTTTATTATGGATCATTCAAAGGGATCTAATTTCCATGCATTTTTACAAAATTAAAACATAAATTCTCAGCGTGGGTTTCCTATTGACTTTGTGAAGATCATACTTTTGATGTTTAAAGGATTATGCCTATTTTACATGCGTCTCAATTTGGTAAATTGGTAATGGTATGATTGTTTTATTTTTTATGAGTTGAACAAACTAATGAAATATTGTATGTTATTGTGGTATTAAGTAAAATTTTGTCTCAAATCCATCCATTTTTGATGGCATTTTGATTTGATGAAATCTAAAAATGTATGATTGATTTTATTTCCTTGGAAGATTGCATCATTGTTAACAACAACTATGTGAATGACTATTTGTTTTAATAGTGGTTTGTGAGATTTTTTTTAAACATTCAGAATTGATTAATGGAACAAATCTTGTCATTGTTTGTTTAATTTAGAATTCATTTAACTCTCTCTTATTACCCTCAATCTTTTTGAATTTTCTTTAAATCAATATGAAACCATCGAGAAATAACACAATAATTGATACAAATCTGCTTGGATAAATCTTAATGTGCAATTCATTCCATGAGTATTAGATCTATTATTTTGATTGCACGTTAGTGATATCATTTTTAGAAAATCTAATGATTCAAGCCCCTTGTTGAAACATGTAAACAATGATCACTTTGCTATCCCATCATGGTCAAGATATGACTCACAAGGAACATTGGAGTAGTTTTCTACTTTTCAAGAGTAGTAACACATTATTGCTTAGCAAGTTGACTATGCTAACACCACCCTCAAAAATAGTGTTTAAGTATGGCTCCATTCACATGCCCAGTGATGTGATTGTTGTTTAATCTAGGTTAGTACAGGATCATGGGGGTCCAAATTAGGCCCTTAAGTGGCAATAAAAATTTAGAAAAATAGAGTTAGACAACTTGACATAAAATTTGAATAGGTTATTAACATAATTTAAGAACAAAATTTGTAGCAAATTGAATCTAGTTTCTAAGCTACTAGTCCTTTTTTGGAAAAAAAGTAAATCTATTTGGTGAAAAAATGAAATTTCAATGCAGTAGTACTAAATTTTCAAGAAAAAAAAAGGCAGGTATTTGTCTGGCCACCCTAATGGAGAGAATAAATAAATAATTTTTTCTAAATATTTCAATATAAGTACATGACACATGCTTGAATGTGACACATTTTTTTGTAATTTTTTTACAAGTAAATAATTAGTTATGAATTTTCTAGTAGGAATTTTTACAAATATTAAAAACCATTTGTCTGGCCACCCTAGCTTGGTCAAAAATTTATGATTTTTTAAAACTATAATTTGTGAAGCATAGTGTGTGGCGCATCTTTTAGATTCAAAAATAGTATAACCGTTTAAAAGTTATAAATATTTTTCAATCAGTAGGTATCAATTAGGACCTTACACATAGTGCATGGAGAAAATCAATAATAATTACCTATTAAATTCAAAATAAATAATATCTTATATTAGTAGAATGCTATCAATTTGTTGAATAAACCTTTTTCATCTAATAAAAAATTAGATGAAAAAATCTATTAGCACGAAGGGTGAAGTTTGAATTTTTTTCAACCCTATAAACACGTTAGGGATGGTTACTTTTAGGTTGGTTGGCTTAAACCAAATACCAAAGCAATAACTAAGAAAAATGGATACCCATTTTATTGGATATCGATAGAAATGGATATCATTTTAAAAGCAAAAATGGATATCCGATATAAAATAGATATCCGTTACTTAAAGGTGCATAACATATATTTGTTATTTATGCTTAAGAAATAAATAATCATCTAATAAAATGAGAAATATTAATATATAAAATCAATATATATATATATATATATATATATAAATTTAAGATGTTATAATATTAATATTAATGTATATTTTATATTGTACTATTATATAATATATAATAAATAATATAATATATTAATATATATATATATATTATATTTTAATATATAATAATATATTAGATTATAATATATAATATTAATATATATAATAATATATAGTATATAATATAATATATGTATATATAATATATTAATATATATTTAATATATAATATATGATAAATAATGAATACTATGAAATATTAATATAATATACATTATATTTAATATAAATATCTAATGTTATATTAAATATAAATCCATATAATATTATATATAATTTAATTAATTATATCTATTAATGCAGATTTATGTTCCTCTTCTTTGACCTCCCGCCCTTTCTTCCTCATATATTTTCTCTGTCTCTGTATTTTCCGCTTCTTCATTTTCCCTTTAATTTCCATTTGCTTTCGTCCTCGCTTCCATCCTTTTTTTCCGTCCGATGATTTCCTCATTTCTTTTCTTTCTTCGATGCTCTTATTTCATGCATCTCATCCGTCGACATCCTCCTCTTTTCTTCGATCCGCCTCCCCTCTTCTTCGGATGATGTTGATCGTTCCAATAAAATCGCTCTTTGATTGATGCATCTGGCGAAAGATATTTCCGATGCGGTCTGATTGATTGATCCTTCCTCTGATCCATTCCACCCTATGCCTTCCCTCTTTGATGATCCATTGATTTGATGATGTCCTCCCTCCTTCCATTTTGATGCTGATCTCCATCCATGATCTCTGTCGTCCCTATTTGATCCATTCGTCTCTCTTTTTGATTGTCCTCCATTCCTCTTGATGATCTCCTCGCTGATCTTTGATTCCATCTCCCTGATTTTCCTTCCCTCCCGATATCCACTCCTTTGATGATCCTATCCCTTCCTCCCTGTCTCTCTTATGATCCACTCCTATCTTGCCTTTCTTTTGATCTCACTGATTTCCCATCCATCCCTTCCCTCCTATTCCTCCCCCTACCTCTCCTGCACGCCCCCACCTACCCCTCCCTTCCTCCCTAACTCTCTCTACCTCTCTCTCCCTATCTCCATTTCTCTGTTTAGATTTTTTAATAATAATACAATATATAATATATATTAAAATAATATTATTAAATATAATATATAATATATAATATATATGATATATAAGATAAAAAAATATAAAATAATAATAATATGTAATATATACAATATATCATATAATACATTTAATATATAATATAATATATAAGTTATAATATATAATATAATATTTAGTATATAATAGATTTTTAAAGTTTGATATAATAGATATTCATTTTATTAAAAATGGACATCCGTTTTGTGCAATATGGGTACCCGTGTTGTTCTAAAAAAATATTATATATTTGGAGACATGTCAGGTGTGTTTTAAGCTCCCAATAACATGCATCTATTATGTCTACATAACAGATATCCATTATTGACAACACAGGTTCTCATTTTGTTCTCTATAAATTTTTCTTTATATAAATAATATAATATAACATACATATATTAATATATATATATTTTTGATAGGTAAGTGAGTAGGTTATATTGATTTTGCAAAAAAAATAAATGTCATGACTAAGCCAGGCTAGAGTTTTGTTGCAAGAATGATGATGTTGTCATTGATGTCAATAGGAAGTCTACTGACTGGTGTTGTCATTGATGTCAACTGTGGGATGAAGATGTTAAGGATATTGAGAAAATTGTGAAAAGAGGAAAACAGGTTGTGCATATGTATTTGAGAGCTTGAGGAAGTGTAATGAGTACATGGAGCTATTATTTTGTTTTAGAGTATGAAGATGAGGTAATGGGATGAGATGATGGTTTTGGTACTTGGTTTCCAAGTTCTTTTGAAAAAATTTAATAAACAAAGTAAATTGTGTTGTGAAAATGTTCATAATGAGCTCCTGTCTTGTGCTTCGCATTATTTTTATGTTGATGCTATGCTTGTGTAGATCTTATAGGTTATTCAAGGTTGACATAGGTTGCTATATTTCAAAATTTGGGTTTATGGATTGTTGTACAGTGAAAGATATTTTCACCACTATGTGAATCAGTTGTTCAATAATGTTTTCTATTGTTTGGGAGAAATGTATTTGCTCCACGTTTCCCCCTATTTGGATTCAAGTTGTGTGGATTTGGGAAGTCTCTTGTAATGTCTTTATCTTTCTAAAATCAAGGCTTTACTTGATTTGATGTAGTATAGTGTAGGTTTCACTTATCAATATGCAAACAAAGGTTATAAGTTGTCCTAACTTAAAGTATTTGTTGATGCAAGCTTGGATGATGTATTCTATGAATTTCAAGTACTTCATGGATTGTTCTGGATTGAATTCAAGTAAATTATGCTATCCATAACTTTTGGCTTGATCTAAGGAAGTGTGTACTTAATGTTTATGGTGTTTTACGTAGGTGTTGGTTGATCTTGTGTTTAACACTACATGTGAGGATTGTGGAAGTGTGTTGAGGTATATTGGGATCTATTTGGGTTCTAATTAAGGATTTATGTAGCTTTCATTTTGTTCCCATCCATCGTGGGAATGTCTAGGTGCCAACCTAGTTTGAATTTGAATGTATAACGACTAGTGGCCGAAATTGGAGAAAGTTTTGAGGTAGAGGTTGATATAAATACGAATGGTGTTGATACAAGAGGAAGTGAAGAAAGACAAAGAATCAAGATAGATGTAAAGAGTGATGTGAGTAAAGTGTATGTGATGGGAATTTGAGCAGAGTAGAGAAAATTTCATGTTAGGGTTCCTAAAGGCAGTGAGCTAAAGGCATCCAAAATATTTCATGTGAGATTGTGAAAGCGTGTGAGAAATTGTGCAAGAATCCTTGTTTCATTGAGAAGTGTTTTCCTATGTAACATTCTCCTTCTATCTTCTTGTATTATTTCTATGGTAGTGAGCCCTGGCTATGATCCTTTTTGGACAGTGTGTCCTATTCTAGCAGTGCGCCTCTTTGTAATGGTTTTTCTATTACTTATATTGTGAGCTAATCCTCACCATGGTTTTTCCCTCATTGGGTTTTCCATGTGAATCTAGTGTTCTTATGTGTGTGGTGTTGTGACTTTAGTTTCTGTTATCTGCATTTCATGTTTAATTAATCTAACAGTATAAGGACTTAATGAATGCTTGTGGATTTGATTATTATTGAGGGTTTTGAAGATTTAATTTTCTACAAATGATTCATCCCCCTCTTAGTTGTCTTGTTCATTTTGACAATCAATATCAGAGCAAGGTTCCTTGAAGAAGGGCTTAACTTCTTAAGGTATATCTGAGATGGAAAAAAAGATTCCTTTGGAATACCCTAGATTCGATGAAACATATTATGCATTCTAGAAAACATAGATGGAAGGATATTTGTGTGTTCAAGGATATGAAATTTAGAAGGTCTATTAGACTCCATACACTCCACCTCTGAATGGTCTGAGTAAAAGTGTAGAGGTCAAGGTGCATGAGTCAATCTAAGGCAAGGTACATTATTACAAATAGTCTTTTAAAAACTAAATTACTTAAAGTTATGAATTTGAAGACTGCTAAAGAAGTTTGTGATAAGTTAGAAAGAATTTATGAAGGAGATTCAAAGGTCAAGCAAGAAAAGTTGTAGAACTTGAAGGCACAGTTTGAAATGATGCTTATGTCTGAGGATGAAATAGTTAAAGGCTACATTCAGAGAATTGATGAACTAGTAAGTGATATGAGAGGTCTTGGTGCAACAGTTAAAGAATCTTAAGTGGTGAAGAAAATTTGGAATGTTACAGTGAAAAGGTATCTGCTATTGAGAAAACAATTGATTTTGATAAATATTCTAGAGAACAATTGGTTGGTACTCTGACTAAATTTGTAATGAGGAAAATGAAGAAAGGAACAAAAGTAGAGACTGCTTTCAAGGTTGAGAAATCAGAGAAGGGTGAAGAATCAGGTGAAGAAGATCTAGAAGCTAACTTTGTGAGGAAGATGAAAAGGGAACCGATAAGTATCAAGTTAAATTACCTTTCAAATGTTTTAGCTATGGTGAGATAGGTCATTATGCTTCTAGATTTCCAAAGAGAGCTATAAACAATAAGAACAAAGGAAATAAAGGGAAGATTATTAGGAAAGCTTAGTATGTGAGAGAAGATGCTGGTATTTCTGAGGATGAATTTGATTATGGAGACTTTGATGGTAATGAATGTCTATTTTTGGCTATAAAAGATGAATTAGGTTATGCTAACCTTGAAAGTTGTGTGAAGGAAAGTATACCAAAGAAGAAGGATAAGGTTGAAGGTACTTTGGTTTCATCTTTTCATGTCAAAGAAGATAAGAATTACTGAGTTGTTAACAGTGGCTGCTCTAATCATATGTCTGGAGACAAAAGTAAGTTTGTTAAACTTGAAAAGTATGATGGTGGATTAGTTAAATTTAGAGATGATTCCAGAGCTAATATTTGTGGAATAGGTTCAATTAGTTTTGATGGAAAGCATAATACTGACAATGTTTACTATGTTAAGAGCTTAAGACATAATCTCTTGAGTGTTGGGAAAATGTGTAGCAAAGGCTACAATCTTGTATTTAAGGATGAAGCATGTGAGATCTGGAATGGATCTAGAACTGTGATTACTGTAGGTAAGAGAATAGATGGAAACATCTATCATCTTAAGGGTGCTGATGGTCATTGCTTTATGCCATAAGTCAATGATAGTTGGTTATGGTAGCAGAGGGTGTGTCACATGAATTTTGATAATTTAGAAAGAATTAGTTTAGTTCATTCTATGAGATATTTACCCAAGATCATAAAACCTATCAATGCTGTTTGCGAGAGTTATCAATTTGGAAAAAAAACAAGTAGTAACTTTAAGGGAAAGGAAAAATCTAATATCAGACTGCTAGAATTAGTGCATATGTAGATCTTTGTGGTCCTAAAAGGGTGAGAATTATACAAGGTGATAGGTACTTTATGCTTTTGATTGATGATTACTCTAGAATGACATGGGTTACTTTTCTTAGAAAGAAATCTAATGCATTGGACAAATTTGAGGCATTTAAATCTTTGGTTGAAAATGAAATTGATTTGAAAATAAAGTGTTTAAGGTTTGAAAGAGGTGGTGAATTCACCTCCTATGAGTTTAACATCTTTTGCAAAGTTCATGGAATAAAGAGGCACTTGTCTGCCCCTAGAACTCATCAGCAGAATGGAGTTGTTGAAAGGAAAAACAAAACTATTTAGGAAGCTGCAAGGAGTATGATGAAAGAGGCAAATCTACCAGATGTCTACTAGAGAGAAGCTATTCATACTACTATTTACATAAAAAGTTGAAGCTAGAGCTAACAACACAAAAAATCCTTATGAGCTATGGTATGGAAAGATTCCTATTGTGAAGTACTTTAGAGTGTTTGGAA
Organism: Sequoia sempervirens; assembly: GCA_007258455.2. Taxonomy (NCBI): domain Eukaryota; kingdom Viridiplantae; phylum Streptophyta; class Pinopsida; order Cupressales; family Cupressaceae; genus Sequoia; species Sequoia sempervirens. Next base: position 51,144 of record VDFB02367726.1, read on the forward strand.
GCAAATGTTATATCAAAAGAGATGAAGAAAACTTAGGAAAGTTTGATGCAAGTTTTGATGAAGGTATTTTCCTTGGATATTCTATTAAGAGGAAAGCTTACAAATGTTACAACAAAAGGCTGAGAAAGATAGTTGAGAGTGCAAATGTTAAAGTTGATGAAAATTTGTAGAGCTCTATTGCAGTAGATGGATATGTGTCAAATAAACTTGATTATAGAAAAGTAGAAGGAATAATTGATGAACAAGAGGTACAAAATGAAGAGGAAGAAGCTATGGAGAAGACCCCTAAAAACCATAAGTATGTACAAAAGAATCATTTTGAAGATCAGATCATTGGAGATAAGAGGGAAGGTGTATTAACAAGAAGCAAAGCTGTTGAAGTTGAGGTAAATTTTTGCTTACTTTCTAAAGTTGAACCTAAATTAGTAAGTGAAGCATGTAAGGATGAACATTGGATAAACAAAATGGAAGAAGAAGAAATTATGCAGATAAAGAAGAATCAAACTTGGGAATTGGTCCCTCGACCGGAAAACAAGAACATAATTTGAACTAAATGGGTGTTTAGGAACAGGCTGAATGAGAATGGAGAAGTTAGGAACAAAGCAAGGATTGTCTGTAAAGGTTACTCAAAAGTCTAGAAGGAATAGATTTTGAGGATAATTTTTCTCTTGTTGGCTAGGATGGAAGATATTAGAATGTTTTTGGAATTTGCAACACATAAAGATTTTAAGGTCTATTAGATGGATGTGAAGTCTACTTTTTTGAATGGAGAATTAGAAGAAGAGTTTTATATGGAACAACCAGAAGGTTTTCATTTGTCAGATCAACTGAACATGGTATGTAAGTTGAACAAGGCACTATATGGTTTAAAGAAAGATCCTAGAGCTTGGTATGAAAGATTGGATAGGTGCTTGATACAACAAGGTTTCAGCAAAGGCTCCACAAAAAGTAATCTTTACTTTAAAATTGAAGAAGACAAAATCCTGATAGTAGTTGTATATGTGGATGACATTATCTTTGGTGGAAATTAGGCTATGTGCAAGAAATTTTCTAAATAAATGCATAAAGAATTTGAGATGTCAATGTTTGGGGAGATGAATTTCTTTCTTGGGCTACAGATCAATTAAACTGATAAAGGGATTTTCATTTCATAGTCTAAGTATGTTAAAGAAATGTTGAAGAAGTTTGGAATGGATGACTCCAAACTAGTATGTACTCCTATGGTGATTGGTTGTAAATTAAGCAAAGATGATGATTCACCTAAGGCTAATTAGAGAAAGTATAGATCTATGATTGGTCGACTGCTATATTTAACTGCTACTAGACTGAATATCATGCATGCAGTTTGTCTTGTTGCTAGATTTCAAGAAGATCCTAAAGAAACACATTTTGTAGTACTGAAGATAATATTTAGATATTTAAGAGGCACACTAGATTATGATTTGTGGTATCCTAAGGATATTGATTCACATTAAATGCTTATATAGATGAAAATTGGGCTGGTTGTGTTGATAAAATGAAACACACAAGTGATGGTGCATTCTTTCTTGGATGTAGATTGGTATCATGGCTAAGAAACATGACTCAATTTATTTATCCACTATAGAGGCTGAGTACATTGCAACAACATCATGCTGTACATAGGTATTATGGATGATGAAAACTTTGAAGGATATTAGAGTTGTATTTGATGAACCTATATCTATCTTATGTGATAATATAAGTGCAATAAAAATTTAAAAGAATCTAGTGATGGATTCAAGGAAAAATAATGTATCTATTCAGATATCACTTTTTGAGAGAGAAGGTTATGGAGAATGAAGTGAAGTTTGAGTGTGTTTCTACAAAGGATCAAATTGCTGACATATTTACTAAGGCTCTTCCTAAGGATAATTTTGAGTATCTCCAAGAGAAGTTGGGGGTTATTGCCCATCCTTTCTTGAACTAGATGCATATAGAGGTGCATTAGTCCAATGGATATATGAATCTATCTATTGTCTAGATTGGTGGTGGTGGCCACCTATCAGGGGGAGTAGGTAGTATCATGTGTTGTCATTGTGTTGTTGATTTAAGAGGGTGTATTCCTAAGGGGGAGTATTTAGAGAAGGTAATTTTGGTTCAGTGTCAAAGAAGGAGAACAATGCTAATTTTTTTATCCTTTTCCATTGATGTCAAAGGGGGAGAGAAATAAATATGAAAAAAAGAGAACTTATCTACTCAAGGGGAGAAGATCATCTAAAGAAAAAGAGAGAGTGTTTAGAACTCTTGTATGGTTTTTGGTGGCTTTTCACATCTTGTGTTGTGATCAATGACAAAGGGGGAGATTGTTGCAAGAATGAAGATATTGTCATTGATTTTAACAAGAAGTCTAATAACTGTGTTGTCATTGATGTCAATTGTGGGATGAAGATGTTGAGGATATTGAAAAAATTGTGAAAAGAGGAAAACAAGTTGTGCATGTGTAGTTGAGACCTTGAGGAAGTGTTGTGAGTACATGGAGCTATTATTTTTGTTGCAAAGTCTAAAGATGAAGTAATGGATTGAGATGATGGTTTTGGTACTTGGTTTCCAAGTGCTTTTGAGAAAATTTCATAAATAGAGTAAATTGTGTTGTGTAAACTGTTGGTGATTTTTCCAGCAGAACCACATAATTCTCTACGAAGTAGCCAACTCCTATGATGAAGAACTGCTAGGTTAGTGGCCAACACAATGAGCATAGGACTTTATGGTCCTTACTCCTTCACTTCAGGCTCTATGAAACTTGGGAGGGTGATCCCAATTGTGTTTTGTGAAGTATATTCGATTAGTGACATATTTATACATAGATGGATTCCTACTTATTGCAAATAGGGTCATTTTCACTGAAGATTTGGTAGATTTTCAAGTAGGTGACTAGCTATTTGATAGAAATTGGGGATAATACCAACTATACTATCTTTGGAAATATTTTAATTGAATATTGTCCTATCTTAAGTCTAGGGATAGGAACACTATTTGTTCATTTCATGCAAGATTTTCCAACAAAATGACTAGTGTCTCATCAATTGGAGCGATGGAGTCAAATATATAAGGATCAATAATTTACAAATTACTCAATTTAGAGATAGGCGGACTATTTTCATACTACTTTGCATTTATGAAAACTCACTGTGCTTGAAACATTTACTTCTTATGAGTCCTAAGCAATTCCTTACAAAGTTTATAACCCGATTCAAGCATTTTAATTAACTCCTTGAATTAAAGCTGAAAATAGAGTAATACATTCAAATGAAATATTTGAAGACAAATGATAACACCATTAGTATTTCTCATTTATAACTTGTAAGGAACATACATAGGAGAGTATTTTCTTCTAGACTAATATTTGTTTCAATATTAGTAATTTTTATAAAACTTATTTAAGATCGCTACATACATGAATTTATATCCAAGACAAAATAATAGCCTATTATTAGTATTTTATTCAAAGTTCCTTTCCTAAACTTAGTTTTCACCTAAAACCCTATTGAGACTTTAGAATCCGACCCATGTAATTAGCCCTGAAATCCCTTTTATAGAACAAGGGAGCAACAAGTGTTAGGCTTAATTACATTTACATTTCTTTTCATTTGTACCAGAATTCGAGACATTTACATGCAATAATTTAAGGGAAATGGAAGAGTAAAAGACCACATTCCATATTCCCTAAATGAAGACATGCCAGCTCCTCAAAAATTAGAGTTTGTTGCAACCGTGTTGAATCCTCATCCTTGTTGACCAAAGAAGATTATCCAATAGAAACTCCAATACAAACTTGTACATCGTCCAGAAGCAACATACATGCCACCAAGGTCAAGTAGTCTAGCACTTCTCCTACATACCAACCTAAAAACATTCCACATCAACACTCGAAACAAGAAATCACATGAGTGCTGAATGGGAAAATTTTAACAGAAAGGGCATGGTTTCATAAAAAAAGGGGTGCAATCATCACTTTGAGTCATCAACCTTAGAGGATACTCACCCATGTTTTTCTCATGGTGGGACTAGAGAAACTATCACCACCTCTTTGTCAGAATTCCTTGATGGTACCAGGGGGAGGGGGTAATAATCACCCTCTAGATCAGTGTCACCCTCACTGTTTGAAGGGTTATTAAAAATCTTGCATGGAGAATTACATCCTTCTGGATAAGCCTTATAATGCTCATTATGTCTCCTTGCCTTATTTTCATATTCCACCATCCTCTTCTCTCTATTTTTGACTAGTTCTTCTGAAACTATCTAGTCCCGTGGATGGTAATTCTCCTTGTTACTATACCCCTTGAATTACCCAAGTCCTATTCTAACTTTTGGTGTATCAGGAGCTCCTTGCATTCCACTTTCATCCTCAAGAGAATCTTTCTCAGACTCAAACAAATTCAACTTCTTAGACTCTCGAACCATCATGGCAGACCTACTTGCCTAGGAAAAGAATGTCTATTTCCTGACTCCAAGATAATCAATACTTGCACAATTCCTTACTAACCCACACCTCTCATTTACTACATATTGAATTATGACAAAGGTGATCAACAAGCAATCTGTATTAAATAGGAAGTTTTAATCATGTAGAATTAATGATTCGAGAGATCCTCACGTGAGCAACTTGATAACTTAACAACTCGGCTTTGAATCTAGGCCATTGATTTTAAAGCATTTAAAACTTCATCCATGGTGATATGAGCCTTGTTTTTTCATGCTTTTAGAAACTTACTCATAGAAACCAGCGATGCCAACTAAAGTTTTACGATCTGTCAATCAACATGTATCACCAACCTAATCCATGCTTTTCATTAATATCAATGAAGTACACAAGACCAGACTATATTCTTGAGAGAAAATTCCCTTGTACGCTTCCTTGCTCATCCTTGATCTTCCCCAAGTTTTAGGGTGCAATTAGCGATGAAATTATTGATACAATGGTTTTTAGTCCATTAGATCATCCTATTTTAAAACTTCATCAATGGTTCCTTAGTCCTTTTGCTAATTTCCCTTTTGCTTTTACGCTAAATCCTCAGGGTCATGCCACATTGCTTGTACCATGTAGTAGTCATCTACTATCATGGATGCATCTTGTCCTTCATCAGCCTCATCCGTGAAGTAAACATACCTGTGATGAAACTTCAACCCTTGGTCCTGCGGCCTATCCTTTGGTCACATCCATCCCTCCATCACGCATCGATAGTTCAAACTTTGTGCCTAGGATCCTATTGGCGATGAGAGATGTAGTGGAGGCACCAGATTTAGAAATGTACACCTACATAAAATAAGTGGCACAAAAGACATCGCTCATAGGATCACATCAAATTAGCGAAAGAAAAACCTTTTAGAGAATACCATCACTTATCGCTAATTCAAAACTCAAGTTCTGAAATAAATTCGAGATGAGCGATAAAACATAAGGCCATCGCTCATCGCTGATTCTTCTCATACATTTTGTGAGTAATTAGTGATGGGAGGATTTGGAAAGTTTACAATATGCATCATGGATCGCCAATGGGGACTTAGCATTTTAAAATAGATCTGCGATCATGTGATTGTAAAGGAGTTTTCATCATATTGCTCATTGTTGATCCTAAACTTATCATTTTATGATCATCCGCGATGAGCAATAAAAACACAAGAACATAAGATTGGGGCATCGCTGATCACTAATACAAATTTTAAAACTTGAAAACCATTAGTGATGAGCGATCCTTCAATAATACAAAGGACATTGTTCATTGCACATTTGATCTAGGAGCTTCAATAGCAATTTTCCATGAGTGATAACATAAAAAATATCACCTCATTGCTCATTGTTGATTCAAAATATGCACTCTTGAAGTAATCAACATTGAGCAATAAGAACACAATGGCTGTCAGGACTTAAGTAAAAAAACTTCAAACACGTGCACTTAATTTGTTCTTAATGAAGGGGATCCCTAGGATGACATAAGAATAATAGAATCAAAAACTTCTAAGTCACAAAATGCAAGGGATGTAAAGGCCAAGAGATCCTTTATTTAACCTTATAAAATAGAAGATCTAGACTTAGGCTTGAGGGACTGGTTTCCAAATGACAGTGAATGATATAAGATGTTTTAAAATGACTGGCAATGGGTAATAAGGATTCAATGACCAAATAGAACCCTGTAAGCATTTGTAATGAATAAAACCCTAAACCCTCAGATAGCAACCCTAAATCCAAATGCAATAAGGATTTAAGATGGAAGAATTATTTTTTGAGGGTTCCAACTGTGGCTCTGACTAGGGCACATGCCTCCTGTAGGCATGGTGAGATCTCAAAATTTTGGGTGAAGTAGACTAGGAACAAAAACAAAAGAAATAACATATGTACAAGATTTACACAGGCCAAAAAGACCTGAAAATGAAGATCTAATCTCCACACAACCAATGTGAAAAATTCTATAGAGATGCAAATTGTAGTATGCACACCTCAGTCTAATCAAGCTTTATCCCCTGATTGGTAGCACTAGGACACAAAAACCTTGGGTAAGGTCTTGCCTCTGTCAAAAACTAGCCTTTTAAAAGAGTTGATGTTCTTCCATCCACATTTTTCCCTGTTATACCACTACAATAAGAGTGATTTCATTCCTATGAAAACAAATGTTAGGCCTCTCCTGAATAAGTAAGAGTTCGCCTGATTACAATCATTGTTATCAACATCTCTCACAACTTTTTTGAGCATAATATTTCCAGTGTAATCTTTGTCATTTTGTATTGTATAATCTGACATAAATTGAAGAATTTCATGTTTACATGACATATATATGTTATATTCATAACATGAAACAAGTTCATACTAAAAATAACATTCCTTGTTATTTATCTCATTGTCATGCTTCATCAAAATGCCTCCTAACTGAGTCAAAAACTAAAAGCGTTCATACCCTTCTAAGTAGTTGGCATCATGATACTCAACCTTGTTTGCAACATTTGTATCAAATGTAAAACATTCATAGGCATTTCCCACAAGGAGTTCATAAATATGTTGCTCTATTTCCTTAAGGCCAAATTCTAACTCTATTTTAGATGCATCATAAGAATCCTCAACAAAGAGTAGATTATCCCTACACCAATAAGGATCATCATTTTTATTAACTAATGAAGATGGAGGCTCATCAAATAAGGGGTTTTCTATTATATTCATTCTTGACATAAGAGCCTCAACTTTCTCAACATGAAGTTCTAATTCCTTCAAGTCATCACTACATTCAAAATCATTGTAATCACTAGAAGAGAAAATAGACACATTTCCAGCTTCATTTCTACCTTCATATTGTCCTGTATATACATTAGAAATTCCTGTCTGTTCCCCATGATTTGAAGTATCATAGTTAGAAAGCTCCTTTAACTCTATACCATTATCAACTAGAATTAGTGGCTTCAAATTCTCATTACAATGTACAACATAATCATCTGGGAGTGAACCTATGTCATCAACATATTTAATATTATCCTCATCTGCAATAAAACTTTCCAACTCTATTCCATAGAAACCATTTTGATTAGCAAAACAACAATCAACAGAATCTACCTCCTGAGTTGAATATGCATTAACAGGTCCAACAATACAAAGCTCATTATTGACAAAGCCTTCAATCATATCAATGTTGAGATCAGGACTACATGGTTCGTGTATGTTGAATGATGAACAAGTTAGTTCATCATCATTCTTATCTTCAAACAAGTTACCCGATTCCTCTGAAACATAAGAGTATTGATGAAAACTTTATGTAACCTCATCATTGTTATAGCTAGTAATCTCATTACAGGGTGTGACTGGCCTGATATTTGAAATTTCTTCTATTCCTTTATCAGCCATGCTATGTAGCGCATTTGAAATTTTATGAACATAATCCATAGGTGCATACATCTCATTATTTGAATCATAGCTCATAATAGTGCTAATGTGATTAGCATTATGAAATGATGTATAAGATAAAACAATAGGGGTGTGAGTGCTCTGATATTCATTTTTAACTTCTAACTTACACCTTTTATCAACATTTGGTGTCCTCTGGAAGAAAACACTTGTATTCAAATGACCCTTATGCATTCCATACTTTAGGTTGTTTTCAATGCTCATGGCTATCCCATATGCTTGACGCAAGGTTTTGGGATCCTTATCTCTTAGTAGATAACTCATATTATTATCAAAAGCTCCCAAATACACAACCAAACACATTGCATCACTTAGTCCCAAAACATTAGGAATTTCCCTTAATGTTTTAGCAAATCTCTGGTTAAATGCTAGGACTAGCTCATCCTCTTCTTTCTCAATGTTCATAAATTTTTTAAGCATATAATCAACACTAATTATTTCACCAAATTTCTCTATGAACACTACTTTGAATTCCTCCCAAGAGTAGATAGAGAATGCTGGTAAATCAGAGAACCAATCTCGTGGATCTCCATTTAGAGATTGATCAAACAACCTCATGATTAAATTTGTAATCATCCATGAGATTATTGAATTCTTGTAGATGCCTACTTGTTGATTCACATTTTGTACCACTAAACTTTGGTAGCTCATTTATGATTTAAGATGGAAAAATATTTGGGTTACCACAAATGAAATTACACAAGACAACTCAAACTTCTTTTACAACATAATCTTAAGATTTTACAATACAAATTTCTATCTCAACTTGCTTAAGATCCTCTAAATGAGTTTCTTCAAAAACACTGCATACATCATTTCATAATAGATACTACAATCTAATAATGCAAAAGTATGCAAGTCTATCACTACTATTCCCTTCCTTAGTGCTTAATCACTTAATAGGGAATCAAATTTTCAAGTCTTACAAATATGGTTTTCATATATAGATTTATCTTTCTTGAAAACCAAAATATGGAGAATACATGGATGTGTTGTAGCTGCTGTAAATTCTTCATGTTTGGAAATCTTTGGAAATCTGAAATGTTCTTCACATCTTCATTAGGTTTTTGACAAATTCGCCACCTCTCTTCATATAGGATTGAATTTCAAGTAGTATGAATCTCTTTCAAAGATGAATTTACTTCTGGGTCTTCTCCCACAACGTAATCACACATAGATTTATTTAAAGTTGCTACAACAAAACAAATTCCAGGTCTGACAACTTCTCAATATCTGAACCAAATTTTTAGATTCACTAGATTCTTAACTTTGATAGTCTACAACTGGAGATTCAAAGTATCCCCAGCAGAGTCGCCATTTCTGTTGGTGATTTTTCTAGCAGAACCACACAATTCTCTAAGTAGTCAACTCCTATGATGAAGAACTACTAGGTTAGTGGCCAACACAATGAGCATAAGACTTTATGGTCCTTACTCCTTCACTGCAGGCTCTATGAAACCTAGGAGGGTGATCCCAATTGTGTTTTGTAAAGTATATTTGATTAGTGACATGTTTATACATAGATTGATTCCTACTTATTGCAAATAAGGTCCTTTTCACTGAAGATTTGGTGGATTTTGAAGTGGGTGACCAACTATTTTCTAGGAATTGGGGACAATCCCACCTATACTATCCTTGGAAAGATTTTAATTGAATAATGTACTATCTTAAGTCCAGGGCTAGGAACACTATTTTTTCATTTCATGCAAGATTTTCCAATAAAATGACCAGTGTCTCATCAATTGGAGCAATGGAGTCAAATATATAAGGATTAGTAATTTACAAATTACTCAATTTAGAGATAGGCGGACTATTTTCATACTACTTTGCATTTATGAAAACTCACTATGCTTGAAACATTTACTTATTATGAATCCTAAGCAATTCCTTACAAAGTTTATAACCCTATTCAAGCATTTTAATTAACTCCTTGAATTAAAGCTGAAAATAGAGTAATACATTCAAATGAAATAATTAAAGACAAATGATAAAACCATTAGTATTTCTCATTTATAGCTTGTAAGGAACATACATAAGAGAGTATTTGCTTCTAGACTAATATTTGTTTCAATATCAATAATTTTTATAAAACTTATGTAATATTGCTACATATAGGAATTCATATCCAAGACAAACTACTAGCCTATTATCAGTATTCTATTCAAAGTGCCTTTCTTGAACTTGGATTTCACCTAAAACCCTATTGAGACTTCAAAATCCGACCCATATAATTAGCCCTGAAATCCCTTTTATAGAAAAAGGGAGCAACAAGCATCAGGCTTAATTACATTTGCATTTCATTTCATTTGTACTAGAATTTGAGACATTTATATGCAATCATTTAAGGAAAATTGAAGAGTAAAATGCCACGTTCCATATTCCCTAAATGAAGACAGGCTAGCTCCTCAAAAATTAGAGTTTGTTGCAACCGTGTTGAATCTTCATCCTTGTTGATCAAAGAAGATTATCTAATAGCAACTCCAACACAAACTTTTACATCATCCAGAAACAACATACATGCCACCAAGGTTAAGTAGTTTGGAACTTCTCCTACATACCTGCCCGAAAACATTCCACATCAACACTCAAAACAAGAAATCACGAGTGTTGAATAGGGAATTCCTAATAGAAAGGGCATGGTTTCACCAAAAACAAAAATAGGGCACAATCATCACTCTGAGTCATCAACCTTAGAGGATACTCGCCCACATTTTTCTCGTGGTGGGACTCAAGAAACTGTCACCACCCCTTTGTCAGAATTCCTTGATGGTACCAGGGAGAGGGGATAATAATCATCCTCTGGATCAGTGTCACCCTCACTATCTAAAGGGTTATTAGAAACTTCACATAGAGAATTACATCCTTCTCGATAAGCCTTATAATTCTCATTCTCTCTCCTTGCCTTCTTTTCATATTCCACCATCCTCTTCTCTCTGTGTTTGACTAATTCTTCTGAAACTATCTGGTCCCATGTACAATAATTCTCCTTGTTACTATACCCCTTAAATTTCTTGAGTCCTATTCTACCTTTTGGTGTATCAGGAGCTCCTTACATTCCACTTTCATCCTCAAAAGAATCTTCCTCAGAATCAAACAAATTCAACTTCTCAGACTCTCGAACCACCATGGCAGACCTACTTACCTAGGACAAGAATGTCTATTTCCTGACTCCAAGATAATCAATATTTTCGCAGTTCCTTACTAACCCATACCTCTCATTTTCTGCATATTGAATTATGACAAAGGTGATCAACAAGCAATCTGTATTAAATAGGAAGTTTGAATCATGTAGAATTAATGATTTGAGAGATCCTCACATGAGCAAGTTGATAACTTAATAGATCGGCTTTAAATCTAGGACGTTGATTTTAAAGCATTTTAAACTTCATCCATGGTGATATGAGCTTTATTTTTTCATGCGTTTAGCAACTTGCTCATAGAAAATAGTGATGCTAGCTCAAGTGTTGTGATCTGTCAATCAACATGTATCGCCAACCTAATCCGTGCTTTTCATTAATATTGGCGAAGTACACAAGACCATTCCATTTTCTTGAGAGAAAATTTCCTTATACGCTTCCCCGCTCATCGCTAATATTCCCCAAGTTTTAGGGTGCAATTAGTGATGAAATTATTCATACGATGGTTTTCAGTCCATTGGATCATCCTATTTTAAAACTTCATCAACAATTCCTTAGTCCTTTCACTGCTTTCCCTTTTTCTTTTAACCTAAATCCTCAGGATCATGCCATGTTGCATGTTCCATGTAGTAGTCATCTCCTATTTCGGATGCATATCATCCTTCATTGGCCTCATCTGCGAAGTAAACATCCCAGTGATGAAACTTCAACCCTTGGTCCTGTAGCTTATCCTTTGGTCACATCCATCCCTCCATCGCACATCGGTAGTTCAAACTTTACGCCTAGGATCCTATTAGCGATGAGAGATGTAGTGGAGGCACCAAATTTAGACACGTACACCTACATAAAATAAGTGGCACAAAAGACATCGCTCATAGGATCACATCAAATTAGTGAAAGAAAACCTTTTAGAGAATATCATTGCTTATCACCAATTCATAACTCAAGTTCTGAAATGAATTCGAGATGAGAGGTAAAACATAATGCCGCTGCTCATCGCTAATTCTCCTTATACATTTTGTGAGTTATTAACGATGGGAGGATTTGGAAAGTTTACAATATGCATTGCGGATCACCAATGGGGACTTAGCATTTTAAAATAGATCTACAATCGTGCGATTGTAAAGGAGTTTTCATCATATCGCTCATTTCTAATCCTAATCTTATCATTTTATGATCATCCACGATGAGCGATAAAAACATAAGAACATAAGATCAGGGCATCACTGATCGCTAATACAAATTTTAAAACTTGAAAACCATTAGCGATGAGGGATACTTCAACAATACAAAGGACATTGTTCATCCCATATTTGATCTAGGAGCTTCAACAAAAATTTGTGATGAGCGATAGAAAAAAAAATATCACCTCATTGCTCATCGCTAATTCAAAATATGCACTCTTGAAGTAATCAACGATGAGCGATAAGAACACAATGGTCATCTGGACTTAAGTAAAAAATTCAAACACGTGCACTTGAGTTGTTCTTAATGAAGGGTATCCCTAGGATTCCATGAGAATAATAGACTTGAAAACTTCTAAATCACAAAATGCAAAGGATGTAAAGGCCAAGAGATCCTTTACTTAACCTTATAAAATAGAAGATCCAGACTTAGGCTTGAGGGACCAGTTACCAAATGATAGTGAATGACATAAGATGTTTTAAAATGAATAGCAATGGGTAATAAGGAGTCAATGACCAAATAGAACCTTGTAAGCATTTGTAACGAATAAAACGCTAAACCATCAGATAGCAACCCTACATCCAAATGCAATAAGGATTTAAGATGGAACAATTATTTTTTGAGGGTTCCATCACAACGTTCATAATGAGCTCCCGTATTGTGTTCTATGTTCTTTCTGTGTTGATGCTATTCCTATGCGTATATTATAGGTTATTCAAGGTTGAAAGAGGTTGCTATATTTATAATTTGGGTTTTTGGATTGTTGTACAGTGTGAGATATTTTCACTAGTGTGTGAATCAATTGTTTAGTAATTTTTTCTGCTGTTTGGGAGAAATGTATTTGCTGCACATTTCTCTGTTGTTTGGATTCAGGTGCTGTGTATTTGGGAAGTTGCTTGTAATGTCTTTATCTTTCTGCAATCAAGGTTTTACTTGATTTGATGTAGTAAAATGTAAGTTCTAGTTTTTAGTATGCAAACAAAGATTATCAGTTGTCCTAAGTTAAAGTATTTGTTGATGTGAGCTTGGATGACGTATTTGATGAATCTCAAGTAGTTCATGGACTGTTCTAGATTGAATTCAAGCAAATTATACTATCTAGAACTTTTGGCTTGATCTAAGGAAGCCTGTACTTAATGTTTATGGTGTTTTGCATGGGTGTTAGACGACCTTGTGTTTAACACTACATGCGAGGATTGTGGAAGTGTGTTGAGGTATATGGGGATCTATTTGGGTCCTAATTAAGGACTTATGTATGTCTCCTTTCATTCCTATCCATCATGGGAATGTTTGGGTGCTGACCTAGTTTGAATTTGAATGTATAATGGCTAGTGGCTGATATTGCATAAAGTTTTGAGGTAGAGGTTGATATAAATATGAATGGTGTTGATGCAAGAGGAAATGAGGAAAGAGTAAGAAGCAAGATAGATGCAAAGAGTGATGCAAGTAAACTGTATGTAGTGTGAATTTCATGTTAGGATTCTTGAAGGCAGTGAGCTAAAGGCATCCAAAATATTTCATGTGAGATTGCGAAAGTGTGCGAGCATTTGTGGTGGAATCCTTGTTGCATTGATAAGTGTTTCTCTATGTAACATTATTCTTCTATCTTCTTGTATTCTTTTTGTGGTACTAAGCCTTGGCCATGAGCCTTTTTGGATAGTGTGTCCTATTCTGGCAGTGAGCCTCTTTGTACCAGTTTTTCTATTACTTATATTGTGAGCTAATCCTCACTGTGGTTTTTCCCTCATTGGGTTTTCCATGTAAATCTGGTGTTCTTATGTGTGTGGTGTTATGATTTTAGTTTATGTTATCTACATTTCATGTTTAATCAATCTAACATTATAAGGACTTAATGAATGCTTGTGGATCTGATTACTATTGAGGGTTTTGAAGATTTAATTTGCTACAATTGATTCACCCCCCTCTCAGTTTTCTTTCTCATTTCAACAAGTTTATCATGGCTTCCAAACCCCAAAAAGTCCCAAACCAAACACCCAACAACCAACCAACCCCCCAAACTAGAGAAAATTTATACTCAAAATTGACCATGTAGGGTCAGATTACAACAAAATTACATAAGTATTGTTTTACTAGACTGACCAAGAGAGACAACATAATTCAAAGCTCACTAAACTATCCATGACCAAACATTACCAAAATTACAAAGATGGAATCATAATTACACTTTCCACACATTGTTTTGAAGAAATACTCTGAAATCATATTTCCACAAAGTGTTCTACACCATCGCCAACTTAAAGTTTTTCTTTAGGAATTCCACACCCACAATAGCTAGATGATGATGTTCAATTAGCTCAAGACCCTACAAATGGAGGAAGAATGGATAATACTTAATCGTTGCACTAGGAACCATGAGGAGATGGAGATCCTGAGGGTGTGGAATGCCAACTCCTAGCGTGGCCACCTCAAGAGCCTCATCAAACCCACCAATAAATCCTTCTTAAATAGTTTCAACATAATCACCTTCACATCTCTTTTAGGAACACTCAAATCCAGAAGCTCCGCCATGATTTTGGATGAAATGTTGGTGTCAAGATGATAACATTCATCTCCCTCCATAAAGCCATGCCCAACAATACATTTGATAGACCCAAACATTAAATAGTTAGGATAGCGAATGATGTGCCACAACCTTAAGGAAGTTATAGGGCCAATAATTTCCATCTACCATTTGCTACTGAATAATTACACCAAAGTATCCATACTACCCATTTATAGTTCCTTCGTAGAAACATGAATCACAAACATAGCCATGGAAAAAGTAATAGCTAAATTATCCAATTTAATCGGTCGTAGACAGGTAGAGCCCCAATGTAGTGTTACTTATCCACCTCATAACCAACCTTCATTTTATAGAAATTAGGTGAGAAACATCATGATAAATGTAGCTTTGGAAATCGTGACTAAAGCTAGATACACCACTAGGCCTTGAGCGTGTGGAGTGACAAATGAAAGGACCTCAAATTTTGATCACCCCATTTCCTAATTAATACCACCAACATCATGAGCCATGTGAAAAATAAAGAGGCCAATCATATAATCAAATCCAATTCACCGCCAAGTGGTGAGCCAAGTGGCAATAGTAGAGGATGAATACACCACCCGCAATCACAGCCTCTCCACAACGACCATGTGGAGAGGCTCCAACCTAACCACTCAACATACATTAATATATAAATAATATAATATCATAATATTATATAAATAATATAATATCATAATATTATATAAATAATATAATATCATAATATTATATAAATAATATAATATTAAATTATTATATAAATAATATAATATTATAATAGTGTATAAATAATATTATATATAATATATTAATATAAATATAAATATTATATATAATATATAATATTATATATAATATATTAATAAATTTATTACATATAAATATTATTATTATTATAATATATAATATATAATATATAATATTATAATATTAAATATAATAATAATATATTATATGAATAAATAATATTATATTATTTATATAAATATAAAAAGCTTCAAAAAATGAGTATCCATTTTTAAAAGCAAAAAAAAAATCCATTTTTGAAAGCAAAACAAATCTCCATTTTGTAAACCTTGTTTCCCATATCTTGTATGCTTTTGTGAATGGCTATAAACAAAAAATATATCTATTTTGTTTGAGTGGAGAAAATAGATAAAATTCAATTTTTTTCCGTTCCAAGAGTCCCCACATTCTTTGCTATGTTGGGAATACTGTGATTTTTGCGCATTATAGAAAAGGAAGAGGAATTGTCCAACAGAGTCAATTAAGGCAAGTGGAGAGAAAGATAGAGTAAGGAAGAGGGTGGAAAGAAGAGGTATTTCAAATTCTCTTCAAGGAGAAGGCTCCTCTTTACCTTTAAGTGAAATTCAAAGTGACCATGATATTGAATTTGAAAATGTTGAAGAATAAATTGAAATTGAAACTTTACAACATGAAAATGAGAAGTAATGTTGAACATGAAATTGTAAATGTTGAGCATGAAAATCAAAATCAAAATAGTGAACACTCAATTGAAATTGAAAGTTTTGAACATGAAATTGAGAAATAAAATGTCCAACATGAAATTATAAATGTTGAGTATGAAACTGAAAATATTAATGTTGAACATGAAATACGTGAAAATGAAAATTTATCTCCAAATTATGCAAGAAGAGAGGATATTTGCGAAGAAGAAAATGAAATCCTAAATCCATCTATTTGTAATGAATCCAATGAAAATTCTCAACATTCAAGAACCCCAAAATGGTTACTTGCAATAGATGAGAACATAATAGATAAAATTGATGGAAAAAGGTCATCAAGAACAATTTAGTTGTAGGATACCAATATGTTCAATCAATACCTTTTCCAATGAGACATTAAATGAACAATATCAACCTTTTGTTTATTTGCTAAAGCCTTACAAAATGAGACCATTATTTAAAAAAATTGAAGATTTGTGTCATGAAAAAGTTGGAAAAAATATTATCATGTTGTCAAAAATATTTTTAATGCTCTAAATTCTATTGGAAATACAAGGAAAAAGATAAGAGAGCTACTTTTAGAGTGATCACAACCTCATTAGTAATCCATCATTTGAGAAAGGCTTGTTTAATGAGGCAAACTTATATTGATTTAAACCTAAATCATAAAACATTGTCTAGAGCACTTTCAAGAAGAGAAAGAATCGATAGTTCTCTTCAAAATGATCCATGGGATTTTAGTGGGAGGCTTCCACGTGTTGATAAGAAGCTAATAGATAATGTAAAGAATGAAATTCAACAATTTTGGTGCTTTCAATCTATAGTATCACCAAATGCAAAGGATGTTTTAAAGTTAAGAATTTGCAATTGAGATCATACATTGCATCCTAAATATTTCTTGGAATGTAGCCAATCAATATTTTACAAACAATTTTGTGAAACACATCCAAATTTGCAAATCTCACAAAGGGCTTTTGAATCTTGTAATCCATTTTATTGTGCACCTATTAATATTCACAATACATGTAAATACCATGTAGAGTTTTCAATGTATCATGAACTATTATGCTATATTCGTTCTACTATGCATACTAATGAAATGTTATAGGAGTATCATGCAATGCAACTTTTGAAGTCATTTAGGGACTTGTTAAACTCATTTTTATGTGTTAGAGGTGATGGTTGATTTTTTTATAGAAATGATTGTTTAAATGAAATGTGCTTGCAATGTAGTGGTTTATCAAAGTTTGTAACATGTTTTCATGAGGGAAACAAACATGATTTTTCTAACAAAATTGTTGAGAAAAAAATATTTGAGACAATGAAATATAGTTTGAAGAGTGGAGGTGAAGGTTCTAGATGCGAGTTGGTTACAAGAGAGGTAAGTATTGCTGATTTTATTTTTGATTTTAAGAAAAGTATTTTCTACAAGTATGCAATGCATAGCCATAGGTCTCAGTGGCTAGATCGACAATTCAAGATGTGCAAGGACTCTTTCCCGATTGGAACTATTATATTTGTGGTTGATCTTTTTGAAAAACACACACTACAACCACAAATGAGGTACAATCTAAATATTACAATTCTATTCAAATTGCTATTTTTTTCCACATAACATTTAGACATGCCCTTGATAGTGTAGAAGAGGATAGGAAGATAATCAGGGAGTACCATTTTTACATGAGTGATGATAGATCTCATTTTTCTAAGTTTGTGCAACATTATTTTGAAAAGTTTTTTGAGTTCTTACAGGAAAAAGGTATTGGAATGGGTTAAAATCTCATCTGCTTAGATAACTACATGGGGAAATTCAAGAATGCTCATATGTTTTATTGGTTGAGAAAGATGCATTTACAAAGGGGTGTACCACATATTTGGAGTTTTTTTGAAGCTGTCCATGGAAAACATGAGCATGATGGTATAGCTGCATGTGTGAAGAGAGCTCTGGTTAAAGAAAAAATGAAGATTAGAGGTGGTGCAATATTCAGTGATGCAAGTTCTATTGTTGATTGGTGTATTATTCATTTTCATGAGGAGAGATACTTGATTTGGAAGTGTGTAGGTTCTTTTGGTTGGTTGAAGAGGGCATAGTGGGAGAGAAATTGGAGTGTTAGATAATTAGAGAATCTTCAAAGATACATTCATTTCAAAGCTCAAATGAAGGTTCATGGACCATATAGACACAAGAGTTGGTTTGTTTTTGTTAGAATTATATTAAGTGTGATTGGGATCAATGCTAGTCAAGTGAGTGGGTAAATACCTGGTTTCCATAGTATCTAACCCCTTTATCTACAACAAAATTCTCTTTAGAAGATGAAATGGAAAGTTCACTTGACTATGATCATATTTCAGATCTTATACAACTAGGACATGTCTATGTAGTTGTTGCACCACAGGGGAATGAATAAGGATCAAACTATTGGTTGACATGGTGTGTACAAGGAAAGAAGAAGCTAACACAACTAATGATAGATGATGATGGGTTCATGTATTCTATAGGTTCGGTTGTTGTTTCTAAAACTTTGTTGTGAACATATAAGATTAGAAAGAATGAAATACCTGCATTTGAAAACTACAAGAAACACACAACCATTCTCATGTATTCGTACCTTGTTATAGAAACAAATGTTAAGTTATTGAGACATCATGACAAACCAAGAAGAAAGGAACTATGGAAAATCAGTAGTGTCAATCATGAAGCAATATTGGATACTTTGAAGGTAAGAGAGATGACCCTTTAGGCACACTTTAGTAGTAGATATTTTTTTGTATGGGATAGGTATAATATTGTTCATCTTATTTAGATTGATGTTATTTCTATTTATATGCAAGTTCTTCTTTGACCCCATTTCTAATGAGTATTCTCACATTCTCTCAATTGCTAAATTTTTGAAGGTATTATTGTTTAACTTGTAGGGTGGGAGCTCTCATTCAACCTATTTCATTCATGGAGGTTTACTATTGTCCAACATTGTTCATCTTCATTGCTTGGAGTTGATTTTGTTTGTGTACACCTACTCCAATCTCTTTTTTTGTTAAGTTTATCCTTTGTTTTTTTTAGTGTTAACAACTTTGGTATTTTGGATTGTTCTCATTTATGTTGCATCTTGTTTAGCATAACTTAACTTATTTCATTTTTATAAAAATAATATTTTCAATGGAGTTTCCTATTCCTATTTTCAATTTTTTTGATGATCACACTACCAAAATGTTGGCCTCTTTATTGGAATGAAATATGAATCCTCTCATAACTTCAAAAAATATAACTCCTAATTAGAGACTTCTAGTTATCATTTTATCCATGCACTTTGATAAGATTGAAGGGAAAGTTGTAAATAATGCATTTTGATCTTTCTTGAAGGAGCATGATAATCATTGACAATTGACAACCACTCACACACCACAAAAGAGTCTTTTCTCATGACCATTCTTACACTTGATTATAAATTCTTCATCATGCTTTGGCACACTCAAATGACTTTAGCACTATTTTTTCCCTTTTTTATATAACTTTCATTCTTTTCACTTACAAAGACTCTTATTCACTATCTAATAATTGGGGCACACTTATTTAGAAAGATAACATGCCTACATAATGACTGTCATATTTGTATCCCCGAAAAGAGCATCCTAGAATGATCACATGACTTGGGTGATGAAAAGAGACCTTCCCTAGTATTTACTTTCCTATCTCGATGTGTCTATGCTTCCCATTTGTTAAAATAACTAAAAACTTAACAATTTTTCATTTTTTTCTCTCATGACACTTTCAAGACTACCCTGAATTAGTGCACTCTGAAATCATAGGGGGACTTGGGAAAAAAAGGAGGCCTTCCATAGCATTGTATTTCCTACCTTGATGTATTGGTATAATTTTTTTTGCTCCATGATGCACAAAACAAAAAAATGCTTCTTTCCATAATTACATTGCTTTTCCATTGACAATTTTAGCAAGAATGCATTTGACACTAGAACACACAAACGGTGTTGAGTTGACCCAAACTGAGAGAGGTTGGTTTGAAGGGATTTGATATCCACGTGTAGGTCTAGAAAAAGCATTCCTACATGCCATGAGATCCCATAATGACTTCGTTAATGTCATGCCCCATATTTTACACATCAAACAATACACAATCAATTTATTTTTTATTTTTTTATAAATATGTATAAACACTAATAATCATTAAACTACACACAAACATGGAACATACTATTGATAAGTTTAGTATGAAATATCCACAATAACATTGACTTTAAGAACATCCATATTAGTATTATGAATTCCTTTATTTGTTACCATTCCTTTGTGTATTCACACTTACTAACATTATAATGATACTATCTTCAACACTCAATATTAGTCTACCACCCCCATTAAATACCCATTCTAATGATTATAACACTCATAATATCTAGATGATTAATATTATCCATATTTATGTTATTAAAGATAACATTACCAACTTCACTCTTAACATTATCATTATAATACCAAATCTAAATTCACTTTCAATAGGATTAGCATCATTATCCATGGAATTCATTACTAATAACCTTATTCATTTATATATTTTTTTATCATATACCATTTACTACTCCATTTATAATTGAAATCCAAAATTACTCAGTTACTAATTTATTTGACACAAGCCAACTCAACTTTGACATTACTCAAAACACTAAATTTAAATCATTTGCATTGTTAATATCCTTCACCAACAATGATATTATTGTAATTGGACTACAATAATATCATTAGTAGACAAGGTATTCCTTACTCCTTATTTTAACACTTCATAATGAATGTCAATAATACTAATGTATGCAACATTTGACCTTCATGGATAAAGTCCCTTTACTAATGATTAAAAGAAAACGAAGGCCTATCCATTGAATAAACATTATCAATTTGATTAGTCAACACTGGTACCATTCAATTTGATGAATACTCAGGCATTTAAATTCCATACAAGTAATCAACCTCACAAATTTTGAAACATTAAAGAACATACTAAACTCAAAAATAAATATTATGCATTAACATCCATATATATATATATATAAACTTGAAAATAAAACTCATGACAGTAAGTATTCATTTCAGCCCTATAATAGTAATGGAGATTGGATAACTCAACCCATTGCTTACTAATGCATAATAAGTCACTAATTGAAGGTAATATAAACACCATTAAATATTTTTAAAAAGGAAATCATGGTAATGATAATCCATTTAATGAAAATTGATAACCATGTATAATTTAATTATTAGTCATCTAACATATAATAACCAAACCAATAACCATATGATAGTAGACCCAAATATAGCTATCTACATGTAATTTGTTAAAAATTTAATCATCCAAACATAAGAAAACTTGAACTTGAATTTTCCAAATTTAGATTTATATTTTAAACCAAGTTCATAAATGTGTATCCTAATACTTCCATACTTTAAATTGGATACAAGAATTGATATATAGATATTTTCTTTCATTTAACTGCACTACTAGTCTGTAAGATCGTGTGACTACTATTTTGGGTTGTGTGAGTGCCTCACTTCCTTCAGTGTATCTGGGTCTCCCTCTCACTATTAAGGAAGTCACTCACAATTTCTAGAATACTATCCTTGAAAGGATTCAAAGGAAGCTTGCAAGGTGGAAATGTTTGATCTTGAGTCATGCTGGTAAATTGCAATTCCTTATTGCTTCCCTTTAGGGGATTCTGGTTTATTTCCTCTATGTTCGAAATACCCAGTTACATTGTTGAGAAATTTGAAAAGGTCCAAAGAGTCTTCCTCTGGTTTAGTACTGAGGAAAAGAAGATGTCTCTTGTCAGTTGGGACAAGGTGTGCCTTCCTAAATCTGGGGGAGGGCTAGGCATTAGAAAAGTCCAATCTACCAATAAAGCATTGCTTTCTAAGGTGGGGTGGAACTAGTTAAGGAATAAAAAGGATTAGTGTAGGATAATGAATTCCAAATACCTAGGCAGTTGTCCCCTAATTAGGTGCATTTCAAATGAACACCCTTGTGGGTCCTTAGCTTGGAATAAAATTTACAAAATGAAGAAGTTGCTTCAATTAGGATTGAGATGGAAACTTGGTAGTGGAAATTGTATTCGCTTCTAGGAATACCCTTGGCTATTTGACTCCCCATTGGCCTTTTTTGAGTTTAAAAACCTGACGAAACCTATGATTTGGTTCTTTGGTAGCAATTTTTGTGACTACCTTCATGGTCCGTTGGGTGTCAGGAGATGGAAAGACTTAGGCCTATGCTGTCCTCTTTCCCTTGACCTAAAATGTCTAGATAATTCATTATAAGACTTACTCTCCTTATCCAAAATCCCCTTATCTAGTTTTGAGGATGATTTATTTTGGTCTTTGGAAAGCAATGGAAACCTTTCCATCAGTATGGCTTACAATTTGCTGTCGAACAAGGGTTCTCAAGATTTGGAAATAGGTTTGGAATTGACACTTGATTCCAAAAATAAATTTATTTTGGTGGACAACTTGTCACAATAGAATACTAACCCAATATAACCTAAGGAAAAGGGGCTTTATGATCATGAATATATGTATGTTATGCAAAAATAATGAAGAGTTGGCGGATCATTTGTTACCACATTGTCCTTATGCTGCTGAGGTTTGGGACCTGGCTTTCCAAAAGATGGATACTCATTGGATCTTGAATAAGGATTTAAAATCCTTTATTGAAGGATGGATTGGACCCTTTCAACACCCTCTTCCCATGGAAATCTGGAGGCAAACCCCCCCATCATCTACTGGTGCCTATGGAAAGAAAGAAACAATCAAATCTTTAGAGACACTGAGAGGAGCCCCAAGGAAGTTTTTGGCATTGGATCTAGAATTATTTCTAAAAGTATCTCCCTATTCAAGAGGAAACCACCAAACATTTCCCCTACTGATTGGGAGATCAAAATGGAAAATTCTTGGAACATAAAACTTGAGACCAACTCCTTTGATAATTCGAAGTCCCTATCTAGAAAAAAAAAATTATTTGGAAACCTCCAGGTTTGGGTTGGTTTAAATTGAATTTTGATGATGCGGCCATGGGGAACCCTAATATAGCTAGTATTGGTGGTGTTATAAGGGACCACAAGGGAAAATTGGTTGCTAGTCTTTTTGGAGGAATTGACATTCATTCTTCTATGATGGCTAAGTCACGAGCACTACTCAAGGGCGTTGAGATCACTGTCACTCTAGGTATAAGGAAATTACATATTGAAGGGGACTCTAACTATGATTGACTCTATTAACCATGGTCGGTTACTTGGTTGGAACATCAGGGATATCTTATAGGACATAAATTTATTTCTCTCAAAATTGGAATGGAAGTGCTTGACTCACACCTATAGGGAGGGAAACTAGGTGGCTGATGGTCTGGCCAAATTGGGTTCCACTTGGAGTCTGTGCAAGTGTTGGAAAAGGCTTGAGACACTACCGAAAAATATACAAGGATTAATCCTTGCGGAACAGAGGAATATAACCGCTCAATTATGGTTAACAATGCTATTTATTATGGGTACAGGTGGCACTACACATCAGGACCTTGGATGACATGGACTAGGCTGGGTGAGGTGGCAAGTTTAAAGTGGGTTACCAAGTGGTTATTTTATTTCATAACTATATATGGTGGGGTCCTTGGACTTTAAAGACCATCTTTTCAAATGTATTACATAGCCCATCAAATCTCCTAAAATGTGTGTAATGTGATGTTCATTTCCAACTTATTTAATAATTCCAATTTAAGATATCTTATGATAAGCATAAGATCTGATGAGATGTACTTAAAAATTTCAAATCTTCCCCCCGCAATTAAAAAGCCTAGGGAAATGTGTAATTTCAAGGAGACCTTTGGCATGATGGGTATTAATAATATGAATTTAATTATCATGGCTTATTGCCTTAAATTATGGTTCTTAAGGGATGATTATGGCCCCATAGAGTTGGTGTCATTGGGAATGACTACTGAAGTGTGTAAACATATAATTGATTTTATTATGCCTTACTGTCCCAGTTGGAAAATTAATGATGATTTAAGAAAGGATGAATTCATCGGTGGCCAATCTATTTTCTGGCTAACTTTGTTTCTCTAGGCTAGTTCCTGTGTGTTGTGGGTCGAGATGGGTGGTGATAGGGTAAGGATTGAGTCGGATAATTGCGAGGAGTTTCGTAGGGACCCCATAACTTGGCATATCTGTATGGAGGGAGGTTTGGCTCCACTTTTAGAGAGTCTTGTGGGCCATGATGAGAAATTGTAGGCCTAGTTTGCTGGTTCATGGAAGGATAGGTGGGTCACCATGGGTGGCATTTTGTTTGAGGTGGATGAGGAAGTGAT
>VDFB02367727.1:0-19584 GCA_007258455.2 Sequoia sempervirens
CTTAAATGGGGATTGTCATTGTTAAGTTAATTTTCTTATGTTAACTAAGGATGTGTACATGGTTTTGTTTGGTGATTTGACATCTGTGTTATGAACATTGAATGCTGTTTGTTTTAATGTGATTGGTCTTTTATATTTATTTTGGTTATATGTACACTTTGTAAACCTTAGTTAGAGAACTTAGAAAACCTTGTTATGTTTAGGGGAGTGGCTATTTGTAAGGGCCGACACACAAAGTGGTGTCAGGGTAACTTACAAATAGTTAGTAAGTCAGTGGTAATTAAAGAACACAATATCTAGAATTAAAAACTCTTAATAAGATATTTTTGCCTCTCTTATGACTCGTGAGCTACTTTAGTCTAGAGTATAAGATGAGAAGGCCTGGAATTGCAAATTGATGTCTTGTTCCTTTAAAAGACATTCGATTCCACAATAGTATGCAATAGGGGCCGGGTTTCGTAAGAGGTTACTAGGGTAACCCAAGGATTGGGGGCCTGAACCTAGGAAGAAACACCAGGGTAACCTTTGCAATGTTGTGATGACACTCCACCTAGAATAACAGTTAACCCTGTATATGTAATTCATTCAATTGTCAAAATCTGGAAGCAATGTAACCAATAGTTTGTTGCGTACTAGTGTCTAGGGTTAGTAGATTAGTTCTAGGTAACCTTATTACTATCTCCTAGCACAGGAGGTGGACCTACGGGTACCACATGGTTGGGTGGAACATGCACGTTACTTCGTTGGGTCCCCAGTTGATCTTGGCATCGAGAGCTTCAAGGATGGAGAGCTCACACTTGGATCTTGTGTATATTTCCTCATTGTAATTTGTAATTTATGTATTTAAAATATCCCTCAAATGTTGTGAGGTGAACACTTATAATTGTAATCATTATTGATATACCTCATCAGATGGATGAGTATTATATATATTATCAAATGCAATATATGAAACATATTTGTATCTTATATTATCTTGAATGGAATTCAATGTTATGTAATGTTTATCTTTGATGTTTATGTTAATGTTAATGAATATGTGCAATGCGAAATACTTAAGTCACTTATGGAAAACTCAAATTAGTGTAACATCTAGTAACTTAACGAATGTATGCAACTAAATAACTTAATATTAAACTTTTTAAAAAAAAATTATTACACCTATATTACACAATTGCAACATTCTTAGGTTATTAGGATGGGGCATTACATCAATTATAAATTGATTTTAATAGAATTTTAACTCACATATATTACCCATGTCATAAAACAATAAAATAAAATCCAAAGCATCAATTTAAATAGAAGGTTTGATACAAAAACCTACCAAATAAAAAATAAAAAGTATGAGAAATAATAACTCATAAATGTGGCACCTAAATTCAGTCACAAATTCGAGTACTACAAATCCTCGAGAATCAACTCAACCATAAAACAATAATTTCTCACTTGTAGTAAGTTATCATTGAATCATATCTCATTGTAAAAAACAAGCACTACATTTTAGCCTCCGTAATCTCTTCAAAATATTATTATACAATGTGTCATAATCAATAATAAGATCTCAATGTAACTCCCTTTGAATTTACTATCTAACACATCATAACATCTATCATAAAAACATTGATAAGAGGATCCTAAAAACATAGGGAATCTTAGATCTCCTCAAGATGTTCCTATTTAATTGTATCTTATATTTAAAAAATATATTACACATGGCACATAAAGATCCAACTCAAAGTAGGATGTCCTACATTGTATATGACACTTTAAAATATGAAAATTAAATAATTGAATAATAACATTAATAATAACTTGGAAGGATTGAGACAACTTAATTCCCAATGTAGTGACATAAAAAGTATCCCTTTTTCCTTAGTTTGGGAATGAATAATTAACACTAAAATTCATCTAATGTTTCCTTGATTTAGTTGTATAATGTGTTTTGCACATTCAAATTAAGTTTATGGCCCTTTTAGACTAAATGGACTTAATGGTGCCTTATTTAGGGTGTTGTAAAGTATATCTTCATGCTTTCACATTAATCTAGGGATTTATTAATTAATGGAGGTTAATTTAAGGATAATTGACCCATTAATTCAAATTCAAGCTTAACTAATTGTAGGTTTTGAGGGATAAAACAAAACACTCTTAAATGATATTATACAACACATAATTTTACAAGTTGTGTCCTAAGTTATTGACCTTGAACCTATTTTCCACCTAGAAAATGAGTCCTCACTAGGTCCTTGGAACTCCTTTTTACATAAAATTTAACATCCACCAAAGTGTGTCCTAGTTAAGTGTGCTAGGACCCATTCACCACATGGTGAATAGGTCCTCACTTAATCCTAGGACCCCCCCTTGGAATATTTTTTTGGTGGTATTTTAATGATTTTAAATTTTGGATCTGATGTCAGCTTGTGTTATTTGAATTTCAAGAATTAATAATAAGATAAGTATAAATACAAGGTTATTTCACTTAGTTTCAGCTAACAAATTTTTATTCAATTATCCTAAGATTTAACAAGAGAACTATAGAGTATTCAAGAGCATTCAAAAAGTAATTGAAGGGAAGATTATTGAAGTTTATTGTAGCAATCAAGATATCAATCATCATGTCAAAGGAATAGTGCATCATGCATGTTATTGAGCTAATTTTTTGATGTAGCATCAGAGATTCTATTCAATCATTATTTCATGTCAATTTCTATGATCAATATCTACATACATTGATGCCACTCCATGCCAGATTGATCATTTGTACTCTAAGGTTCAATTAATCTTTGGTTAGTTGTTACATATTGTAGTTCATCCATCATTCCTTTACATACATTTTTTCATTTGATGAAGGAAAACCCCTATTCCCTAATAAAACAAAAAATATTCTCCTTTGATTTTTGATTATAGGTTTTAGGTTGAAGATGATTTGGAGAGAAAACGTTGTAAAGTTTCAAAGTTGTCAAAGTTATGACATTTCTTGGAAAATAATGGAAATTGAGCTGATAAATTTATTTTGAAGTTTCCAATAGTCTCCCACTAGGATTTGGAAATGCAGACATTGAAAAACAGAACCCAAAAATTGGTTTTCCAAAACCCTAGCTAGGACCCATTTCCCATTGGGCGAATGAGTCCTCGATGAGGCTAGAAGAAGCACTTTTTATAACATGTACACATCATTTTACCCTCTTAAAACTTTCCTTTTGATTGCTTTATTGGTTAGGTTTGATTTTAGATTCTTCTTTATGCATTATAACCCTCATAAATTGAATGAAACATAGGAGAACTAGAGGTTCATCATTTTGTTAGTTCATTTTGCTAAACCCTATTTTTCTATGGTTCACCAAGAAACTTTACCTATCAAATAATTGTTATGATGATCTTCTATAGACATTAATTTTTTTTTAAAATATATTATATATATATAAGAAAATCCTATAATTCTATATAATATTGAATACTCTATCCAACATTGAGTTTTGAAAAGACATAATCTTCCAAAATTTTGTATTGTATTTTACTATAAATTTTTTTGAAAGTAACCAGAAAACTATCAAAATTTTCCCTCACCAAAACATTGAGTTTCAAAAAATAAATCTCAAAAAAAATCTGCGAATAAATTTTTAATAGATTTTAATTTTTAATATAATTTTGAAAAGAAAATGTGATGTTCATATTTAAAAGACCTTATTTTTATAGCCCTTAACTAGTCATTTTTGAAACATCATATTATTCTATGAAATTTTAAATTAAATAATTATAGTTTCTTGTTAACAAACCACAAAATCTTCTACAAATGGAGATCATATCAGTGACCACCATATAAATTTAAGCTATCCCTACCTACTTCATTACTAGAGCATTTAAAAGATATGATTATTCAAAATAGAGTTTAGAAATGTATTCCTTCGAATGCTAAAATTGGTATTTTCTATATCATTTTAAACATATGTATCTTTCAAACTCATATATTAATTTTAAAATTATTTGATTTGATTTATATTGGTTAGTTTATTTTTGTTTGAAAGATAATTTTATTTTTATATATAATTTTATATGTACAAATAAATTATTGATAGTGAGAAGAAATTCACAAAATAGAATATATATGTTTTTTTCTTTTGAATACGTTTATAAAAATCTTATGATGAATGTTTCTAAATGGAATTAATTATTATTCTAAAAGGTGATCCTATTAAAGATGAGATGAGCTAAGCAACATGTTTGAAAAAAATTGGAAGGTCTTACTAATATGATGAAGGCTATAAAATAGCCAATGGCATCAACAGGCATTCAATATTGAAAAAAAATTGTCATATTTATATTTAATCACCTAAATGTTCTAGCTAGCCATGATTTTGTGTGGAAGGAATGATTAATACATGAACTAAGATTTAATATTTATGATGAACCAAAAGTTCTATTTTTATTCATGTATCTATCCTTAACCCTATTTATTATGGATTCTAGTGTAGTTCCATGTGGGTGTGAATCCATTGAATTTGGGTGTTAATTCATTGAAAATCACACCAAGTAAATTCACGCTAACAATTCACCACGTATATTTTGAAATATATCTTAAAAAATCTTAATAAGGTTAATTTTCTTTGGCTGTGAATTACTAATGGTGAATTTTTGGTGGTGAATTTGTTGTATTTCAAGCTTGTGAATGTATATGGCCATCCATTTGGGTGAAGGCGCTTGACAAGTATGACACAATTTGCACAAAAAAATACCTCAACTCAATGAAATTGGATTGCCAATGATGTAGTGAATGTGAATCATGCAAAATTTAAAGCATGCCTTACAAATTAAGGACAATGAACAATGCAAATATTGTATTGAATGACCTTTGAAATAGATGGAAAGTCTTAAAACCTCAAAAAGGTGGCCCATGAGGTCTATCAAATAACTCCATAACATGTAGATGCTTAAAGATTGCACATTTAATTAGACAACATATTATCTAACCTCATTAATCTATGTATGCTTACATATAGTGAATAGATAAATTATTCACTCAAACAAAAAATAACATGCATATAAGGCATCATTCTAATGTTTTCTCCTTTCATTTCCAATTTGATTTCATGTTTTTTTCCCACCATAACTATATCTCATTGCTCAAATCTAAAAATATACATTTTATTATATTTTATTTTATTTTAATATTTTTTTTAGTTTTGTAATTGAGGCATAAAAGCTATGTTGGATTCCCTTAAAAAAATTTGTTAAATACTATTTAAATTTTTGAAATAATTCATGCTAGTGTAAGAGAGCCATATTCAAGTCAATACAAATTTCTTAATTTTAAGAAATAAGAACAAAATTTTATGATGTGACATAAAATTTCCTTATTTTTAGGACATTTAATATTGATCATGTTTATTATAAATTAATTATTTATCATTTTTAAAAAAAAATACGTTAAATAAAGTATCATGGTTTTAATAATGGAAGAAATAGAAGATAACATATTTTTTTAATAATAAATAATAACAAAAATTATGATGTGACATAAAATTTTCTTGTTTTTAGGATAGGTAATATTGATCATGTTTATTATAAATTAATTATTTATCATTTTTAAAATTATTTTACATTAAATAAAGTATCATGGTTTCAATAAAGGAAGAAATAGAATATAAAATATATTTTAAAAGATATTATTTGTATCTAGTACACCCAAAAGTTTAAGCTTCTTCTTATCAACTCAATAGCATAAAAAATTAAAAAAAAAAAATCTTTTTTTAAAATTACATTGGAGCTATAGGTCGCACATCCATTTGGCCCTACATACTAGGCCCAAGCGAAGGTAGGCAGTCGAGAGAAACTGAGAAAGCTGGGACAAGATGAGCAAGATAGGAGAAGATGAGTAGTCCAGGAGAATTTTCCTTCAGTTCCATTTGACCTTTTTTATTAGTTTCTCTCATGAAATTATATACTTTAATCTTATTTAGTGATCAAATGTTTTGTTTGCAGCCAATTCAAATTTATTATTTTCTTTTTGATACATTATGTTTTAATTTTAATATGTTATTTTTATATTTTTCAAATTCTAAACTTTTTTGATCATATTCATGATTGGAATTTGGTGGACCGGGGTCAGTTACCCCTAGATTTGTCTTAACAGTTGGATCACTTGGTGGAACTTGACAGGGCTATGTAATTCCCTTACTTTCTACTTCTTTTTTTAATAAAAAATTTACCCCTCATTTATGTTAAAAAAATTTGAGGGATAAGGGCCAATTTTCATAAATGCTAACTATAAGTTTTTTTATCATATTTTTTCAAGGCATTTTTCTCGCTATAAAACTTCAAGTGGCAGATTTTGAGGAATCTTGAGCATAAACTTTTTTATGACAGTTTTTGAAGACCTTTTTCAAGGATTTTTACACCAACAAGTTAATCATTGCATTTGAATGAATTTATCCTAAATATTTTAATAACTTCTAAATGAATTTTTTCTAACTATTCAATGTTTTTTTCGGTGGACTCTAAATTAATTACTTTTTATTCTATTTCTTTAACTTAAGTGAAACAAATATATTCTTCATTCTAAAAAAATATTTACTTATTACATCTTAAAATATAATTGAAAAATTATTATATAGTATATGAATAATAATCTAATAAAAAATTAAAATAAATAAACTATATAATATATAACATCTAATATATTTTAGTATATTATATTATGAAATTATTTTGAAATATTATACTAATATATTAAATTATAAAATATTAACCTTAGCATTTTAGTATAATATATATACTATTATGTGTAACATATATAACATTTAATATATTAGATAATAATTTTGTAATATTACATTTTAATTAGATAACTTTTTAATATATATTATATGAAAATAATCTATTATATATCAAATCAATTTTGTCATGAGAGACAATTATTTTTATTTTTAAATATATTTATAATAAACTTATTTTTTTTTTTTTATTTTTAAAACTAGTGATTCAAATAATATTATAGTTTTTGTAAGTGAGAAATTGATTTCACATTTGAATTTTTTGAGTAGTAACTCTAATTTTTGTTTGATAAAATACAATTACAATTTTTTAAATAATATTATATTGTAAAATATAAATTTTAAATTAAAATATTGTGAAACCTATTATCTTCAATTGAATTGATGCTTAAATTTTATCCCATTTATACTGAAAATCAATAATTTGAACTATATATTGTAGTCTAAGATGATGAAAACAAGAAGATGATGAAAATTTGTAGGCCACCTTGAAGCTTATGCACTAGGAAAAATTATCTCAAATCCTAGATTGAATTGTCTAGGACAAGTTAGCCAAAGATTAATTTAGGTAATAATTTTATTTTTCTTCATTGTATAGTCAACTCTTTCTTTTTAAATATGTCCTTGATGAGGTCCTCTATTGAAAACTCAGAAATCACAATAGATACCAACACAAGAGATGCAAAATAGAAAATTTATTTACTTTCAATTGTTTTTAGAAAATGAAATTGTAGATTCAAAGCTTACATGCTAGAGTTTCGGCTTGATTCATTACAAAAAAACAAATAAAAATGAAAACATACTATTTAGAGCCACCTTCTACAACTCCTACTTAACTCTTTTTATTTTCCCTAATAACCACCCTAGAATTTTCTAGAAATATCAAATATCCCCCTTTTTATTTTCCTAAATAACCACCATAAAATGTTCTAGAAAGATCAAATATCCCTTGTTTTTGTGCGAAGTTTTGCTATTTGATTTCTTTCCCAAGAAGAATATTTTTATGAAATTCACCTTTAGAGGACCAACTTTGCAAGGCCATAGATTTTTGATTTAGGTGTATGATTCACTAATATTTCATATAGTTGAAAAGCTATCGATGAGATCTACAATGCATGAAGCCACCGTAGATTTTTTCAACCACTTTTGAGTTGTTTCAAGGCCTCTAAAGGTTTTATATCTGAATTTGAAGCTGCATTGGAGAAATTTCCCAGAAAAAACTTTAATTTATCCCAAACCATGTAGGGTATTGAGGTGATTATTTTGCAACCAATTTTTTTTCATTTTTTCTCCTTGGAGTAAATTTTCACATCCATACAAGCCCATTTTGGCTAACTTACTAAAAATATTATGTGCCTGTTTTACACCTTTTTATGCTTGATAGTCTTATACCCCTCAAGTGCCATCATGTGACTCAAAAAAAAAAAGTAAAAAAACTTTACCTTTTGTGTAGTACCCCTCCATTTATGTTTATGTTTTACGTTGATACTTTCTCATCTTTTAGACTTGTGTTGTTTTGTTGGATACCTTGATGTTGGTTTTGAGCGATGGTGGATTATTTGTGACATGATGATACTTTGTGTGATGTTTATGTTTTCAGACATGTTATGATTTAGTGTAGATTTTTACTTTTAGTTGTTTATGGATATGCACATGCTTATGATGGACTAACAATGTTTACTAATGGTTTTCTATAGGTGTATTAGTGTGGAGAACAGAATCATCACTTTCGCTGAGTGCCTATGATATCTGTGATTTTCTCCGCGGTGTACTGTTTTTAATGTTTTATATATATATATATACATGTATGCATGTTGTTTGCTCGGTTGCAGGATTTGCAAGTATATGACACCAACTCCACCTGTGTAATCAGGTCTGAGCATGTCAAGACTCAACGAAAAATGTTGAACGGGAGATAGTAGTTAGGTTTATCCTAGTCCGGTCTTTAACCTTAGATTTAGTACAATGTCAGTTTTCAGTTTGGGTCTTAGGTTGTATTGTATTTTCTGTTGGTTAAATTATTTTGAAAAGGTAAATTTGCTTATGTTTTAAATGTTTGTTATTGTGCTTTATTTATTGTTATTTAATTAATATTTAAATATGATTGAAATTTATTTACTTGATTATTTAATACATTAGTTAGTTTATTTAGTTGAATAGTTGGTCTTAAAAGGATTTAACTATTTTAATTAAATAAATTAATTAAATTAAATTATTAAGTGCATAAATTATATTATATTTAAATGAGTTAGAAAATTAGAAAATAAAATAAAATAAAATTGTGATTGAAATTTGATTTTTAGTATTTAAAATAAAATAAATAAGTTATTTGAATGCAATTGGAAAATTGAGTTTCAAATTTTAAATTTAATAGATTAATTAAATTACATGCAAATTTTGAATGGCAAAATTGCCGAGAAGTGGAGAAGATGACTACGGGAACAACTGCCGACATGATAATGAGAGTGCCATTAATTGCAAAAGGTTGTTGAAAATTTTCATGGAGGTTATTGAGGATCGAGAGTTTTGCGGGGTTGTCAATTGCCTGGGAGGCACCGAATAGCGGCAAAATTTCTTTTTCTTGTGCAAAATATTTATTCTTAGAAGTTGTTATCTCACAATTGGGAATTGTGTTTTCTTAGTGGAGGATCTTCAGAGGATTCTGGAAGGTTTGTCAAAGTTTTCATTGGATCTAGGTACCTTGAAGAAAGATACGAGAAGATTGTTTTCTCCAGGCAAGATTCTTTCAAAAAAAATCAAGATCTTCAATTCACAAGTATTTTCCTGGTGTTATATATTGAATTCTTTTGAAATTGTTTCTTTAAAAATGCTGGAGAAAATTTTAGTATCCTTATTACCTGGAAATATAAAGTTATATAATGGAAATTCTCAAAAGGGTTTTTGATAAATTCTGGTTAAGATTCCTGTTGAAAGAAGTGTTGAAAATTTATTGTGAAATTGATTGTGTTGAATGAAAATTTCTTTGTAAAATAAATTGGTATATGGGTTAAATTTTCTTTTATTTTCTGTCAGAAAACCCTGGTTTAAAAAAAAATAGAATCATAGTAATCTTTCCAGAAATTATTTTTAAACAAAAAAAAAAAACTCTCTGGAAAGTGTTCATTAACAACATTTACTTACTGTTGAAAACTTTTGTATATAAATTCATATATTCCAATGTATAAAGCAATATTTGTGAAAATATATAAATCAATCTCCAAAACCTATATTTGTTTTTTCGCCTAAAATCACCGTACGGAAATTCGTGTGAAGTTTCGATTAAAGCGAAATTTTATTTTCGTAGGTAATTAACAGTATTTTTTTGGGAAATATATGATTAAATTTTATTTATTTTAAATTATTAATAAAGATTGAGGTGCGTCACATCTTCCCAATGTACCACCCTTACAAGGCTTAATGATCGCGGAGGTAGCCAACGCCGCTCTCATAGACAAATGCATAAGCCGCCATAATGTACCGGGCTTCCCCATATGGAAGCCTGTCGTTGCTTCACAACAAGGTCATGTTAAATACAAAGCATGGCTGTGTGTAAGTGTTATTTTCTCAGTGTTTTTTTTTCCGCGAGCAAAAACTTTCATTTAGGGTTTTTAATATATATGAAAATAATAATTATAATATATATATATATATTTATATATATATAAATATATCCATATATATATATTATTAAATTATTATATTGATTTAAATTATTTAGAATTGATCTTTATAAAAAAAATTAAATTAGATTGAGAAGTTAAATAGAAAAGTTGAAGGTCATTGAACTGTGAAGTTGTGAAAATTAAATTCAGAATTAAATCATATTGATTTCCTTATGTGATTATAATCTTTTGCTTATTTCTTGGAAAGAATGGATTTAATAAATCTTTTAATGAAAATGATTTTGAAAATATATGTTGATTTTAAAAGATTGCATATGGATTTAGTGTATCCAAACAATAGGAAATGTATTTTTCTTGGTTTGTTGTATACGTGTTTCTTTTGGGGCAAAATTGGGAGTGTCTATGATGTGAAAGTCTTCCAGAACGAAATGGGTAAATGGGGATTTTTATGAGTTATTAAGTCTTCCAGATCATTTGAAAATGTGGGGATTGTGATTATTAAAGTTAAATTCTTGAGATAGCTAAGGTTGTATACATGGTGTATGTGTGGTGTTTAGACACCTGATTTTAAGAGCATAGTTATTGCTGATTGTTTTGTAAAGAGTTGAAGTTTCTTGTTGTATCTTTGTACACTTTGTAAACCTTAGTCAAGAAAACCTAGTAACCTTGTTATGTTTAGGGGAGTGGCTAGTCGTAAGGGCCGACACACAAAGTGGTGTTAGGGTAACTTACGATTAGTTAAATAAGTCAGTGAAAACTAAAGAACATAGTAGTTAGTTCTAAAACACTTAACAAGATGTACATGCCTCTCTTATGACTCATGAGCTTCCATAGTCTTGAGTATAAGATGAGAAGGCCTGGAATGGAAAAATCAGTGTCTTGTTCCTTTAAAAGGCATTTGATTCCGCAACTGAATGCAATAGGGGCCGGGTTTCGTAAGAGGTTACCAGGGTAACCCAAGGATTGGGGGCCGGAACCTAGGAAGAAACACCAGGGTAACCATTGCATCGTTGTGATGACACTCCACCTAGAATAACAGTCAACCTTAAGCTTGTGTTTCAATCAATTGTCAAAATCTGGAAGCAATGTAACCAATAGTTTGTATGTACTAGTGTCTAGGGTTAGTAGATTAGGTCTAGGTAGCCTTATTACTATCTCCTAGCACGGGGGTGGACCTACGGGTACCACATGGTTGGGTGGAACGTGCACCTTACTCCGTTGGGTTCCCAGTTCGATTGTTGCATTGAGCGCTTCATGGATGGAGAGCTCGCACATGGACTTCTTTTATACTTTCATCATTGTATATTGTAACATGTATTTGAAAACATCCCTCAATTTTATAAGAGGTGATCAATGTAATTGTAAATGTATTTGTTATTTGAACTACCTCATCAGATGGATGAGTAATGTAATATCATATCAATACAATGTATGGAAACATGTTTGTACTTCATTATATCTTGAATGGAATATTTATTATTATGCAATGTTATCTTTATGTTATGAATTATTATGTGCAATGTGAAATACTTAAGTCGCCATGGAAAACTCAAAGTAGTAACGCCGTTTAACCTAAGAATGTATGTAACTAATTAACCTAGTATTATTACTTTTAAAAAAGTTAATTATTACACTTTTATAACACTATTGCAACGTTTTAGGCTATTAAGGCGGGCATTACGATTGCATAGAGCCATGTTACAAACACTGACGCTTCCCGGGTACCCAGACCCATTAGGTTGACTCTTAGTAATGAGGTCAGCTAACCGAGCAACCTTGCTGAACAAGATTCAAGACTCGTAATTGTCTTGTGTAGGAACATGCCTAGGTGAGGAGGAAGAGGTCATGGTAGAGGTAGAGGTGGAGGCCGTGGGCCAATCCCTTAGGTTACTCCCCCTCCTAGCCCTCACCATAGTGACCAAGCGGAACAGATGGGTCAGAGAATTGAGGGACAGAATCCCGAATAGTCAGCAGTAGAGGGTTCTCAGATATGTCCACTTCTAGAGGAGGTCCTAGCTCGTCTTGGACCTAGACAGGTAGATGAGCAGGAGGTTGTGAGAGAGAGGGATAGATCCCCTAGGAGAGTAGAGGACACAGCACATCAGGATTCTATTATTGCTGGTCACATGAGGGATTTACTAAGAGCACGTCCTCTTACCTTTGATGGTTCAGGAGGAAGATTAGAGGCTGAGACCTGGCTACTTGATTTGGGTAGATGCTTTACATTCACCCCTTATGAAGTAACACCCGCGTGCTAGATGCGCTATTATGCACTTGAGAGGATTCGCCTCTACATGGTGGCGCCTTGAGGAGAAGAAGCTCCACATAGATATTGGTTTTGTGTCTTGGGAGATGTTTCTCGAGAGGTTTAGAGCTCGGTTCCTTTCAGAACACTGGAGGCAGTGTAGCGCTGATGAGTTCCATGATCTACGTCAGTTGGCTCTTTCTGTAGAGCAATATGAACGTAGGTTCTACGAACTCAAGCAGTATGCTAGTATTGGCGATGATGAGCTTATGCTAGTACAACATTTTATCAGGGGTTTAAACGCCCGCATCAGTGGTGGTGTCCGAGTCTTTGAGCCAAAGACTATGGAAGTCGCGGTGGAGAAGGCTTGCATAGTTGAGGAGAACCTTATTATGGCTTTAGGTGGGCACACAGGAGTGCAGATTGGCAGTGCTCCTGTAGCAGGTTTTAGTCCACAGGGTGGACAAGCACAGACAGGTGGTTCTTCCAAGAACCAACAGACACCCACAAAGGGTGGACAGCAACAAAGAACACCTCAAAAGAACAATAACCCTCAACCACAACAACAAAATAGTCCTCAGTCAGGAAAGGGTTGTAACTGGTGGCACAACAAGCGCAATAAAGTGATTAATTGCTGTGAGAGTGCCAGTCTACACGGGGTAGTTTTCAGCAGTCCAATGTACCTTCGGGTGGTAGAGGATTTGGTAGAGGCACAGGTACAGGTTGTTATTCTTGTGGGCAGCATGGGCACATAGCTAGGCAGTGTCCGATGAGAGGTTCTACTGGTTATGGGCCTCGACCTACAGTTTCAGAGCCTACGGTGGGCGATGCAGGACGTGTACATATAGTATATGCAGCGGTTAATGACCGCCAAGCTGATCACCAGAATACGGTGGTCGAATCTTCAGGTAAGTTAAATGGTGTTAATGTATCTATACTTTTTGATTCTGGAGCCACTGACTCCTTTATTTCGCCGACCATTGTTGACCGTTGTGGTCTTGTGGCGGTTAAACAAGGTGGTAAATGGCAAGTTGAATTCGCCTCAGGGGTGAAAGTAGCAGTAGATAACTTAGTACATAACTGTGAACTTAAAATAGGTACGTTAGCTACCTTAGTAGATTTATATGTTACTCCCTTAGGATCGTACGATATAGTGCTAGGTATGGATTGGCTAGCATCTCATCATGCTGTAATTGACTGTCGACTTAAGACAGTTAGTTGCATTGATGATTTAGGTGCGAAAGTGGAAATCATAGGTATTCAAAGACCTATCTCTTTGCGGATGATTTCTGCTATGCAATTAAAGAGATGTCTTCGTCAGGGATGTCAACTGTTTGCAACAACAGTTACCGATTTAGATGAGGGTGAGAGTCGAGAGGTATCTCTTGATGATCATCCTATTCTTAGGGAATTCGTGGATGTGTTTCCCGATGACATTCCTGGAATGCCACCGAAGAGGGATATCGACTTTAGAGTTGACCTAGTTCCTGGAGCTGAGCCTATTTCTAGAGCTCCTTATAGAATGACGACTCAAGAGTTAGAGGAACTTCGTATTCAGTTAGAAGAACTTTTAGAAAAGGGTTTATTCGTCCAAGTGTTTCCTTTGGGGGGAGCACTCGCATCTTCGTAAAGAAGATGGATTCTAGTCAGCATTATCGCCAATTGAACAAGGTTACGATTAAGAATCGTTATCCTTTGCCTAGAATTGATGATATTTTTGGTCAAATAAAGGGAGCTAATGTGTTCTCTAAAATCAATTTAAAATCTGGTTATCATCAATTGTGTATAGCTGAAGCAGACATCCATAAAACTGCTTTTCGAACTTGTTATGGGCATTACAAATTCACAGTAGTACCATTTGGGTTAACGAATGCACCATTAGTATTCATGAGTTTAATGAATGGTGTATTTCGTAACGTCCCACATGTGAACCCCAAAGGACATTAACACAATAATTACAACACAATTTTTTTTTTTTAAATAAACATAACATACATGTAATACACATTAAGTCATAACACGAATTTCAATTAAATAGATTCATTAACACATACATCCCTTGGGGTACACGAAGAGTCATTACATGACTTAGATCCATACAACATCAATAAAGAATAAAATCCAAAGATATAACCATTAACAATAACAAATATAACACATACATGAAAAATTCATTGATAAGAAGCCATCTGCACATAAATACAACATATGCATGATTACATAACACATTGAATAACAACTACTATGGTCAATATCCACACCAAGTTTAACATTTCATTACAGTACAATGTTCAAAAAGTACAATGATGTAAAAGTGTTCCCAAACATAAATGGAAACCATACACAAGATACCATGATACAAAATGAATAGATGAATACTAGCATCAAAACTAGCTCCAAGACAAATACAACTTTGGAGTCGCTGCAATAGCACCAATCCGCACCTCTCGATCCTCGACTGGGGACCCAATGGGGTGCATAGTACGTTCCACCCGACCATGTGAGTCCGAAGACCCACCCCCCGTGCTAGGAGCTAACAAGAAAGAGACCTCAACCAAGAACATCCAAACATGGAACCACAAGACTCAACAACATACCAAGGTATCATAACACTCAGGAATTAAAATGACATAATCAACCACATCCAGGAGTCATAAATCTCATCACATAAATCAAAGCAATAACCAGCAAACAAATAAGCAAAGGATGATCATTAACCAACACAATAACATCATATCATAGTACCATAAGAGTACAAGGTCGAGACCCAATTTATCCACAAGATTTACACAAGACCAAAGAATACACCAAAGATCAAAATAGGGTAAAACCATAAATCAATTCAAAACAACTACGATCCATCAATTCAAGACAAAGACCCACTTCCAGAGGATTTCCAAAGAAGCAAAATAAGAAGGAGTGTTAGAGGAGAGTGTCATCGCATGGCTTAACATGGATTATCCAGGCTACCACTATCGCAAGGCGCCGCCTCCGTCTACTGACGAATTATCCAGGCACTCGAGCGCTAGGAGCCGCCTCCATCTATGGTTATCCAGGCTTCCTATCTCAAGGTACCGCTCCATAGGGTTGCTCATGCGGAACCGTTAACCTTTCATGAAGACAAGGCAACGATCTTGCCAACCACAGCCTTCTCAATCCCCTTTAGCCTGTGGTAGCACTCAAAGGCGGATGAGGCATCAATTATCTTTTTAATGTGATTCTACCCACCCCCTAATTAATTATTTAAATTATCACTTTTTAATTTCACTCTAACGAGGGCTATCCTGGCGCCCCTTTGTGCGCTGACCACCCACTTAGAGCCACTCCCACTCTAGACACTCAAAACATAAAAACCAAATCCAAGGGTTGTACAACATAACAAGTACATTAGATCACAACAGAGAAGCATGCAAGGCATTACCCATCTTGCCATAAATACATAATCAAAATCTCAACGATTCATGTACAACCCTTTCAAAAACATGAAACCAAAACACTTGCCACAACAAGGGCACATAGAAGGAGGAACATTAACCAATAGTAAAATAAACCTCAGGAAGATTCTCATAAAGTTACACTAGGGTTTCCCCATGAAAATCTGACAACAATAAAAACAAAACCTTGAAGAACTATTTTCAATTCAATTATAATGAGAGAATACATCAAAATAAGATCAACAACTCCCTTAAACAACATCAACAACTTCGATACCAACTAAATCGGACATCCAAGGAAAACCTCTATTTTCTCCTCTCGGAATACCCATAACTTGAAAGAACTTTTCAATTTGACTCATTATCAATTTAAGCAGAACCGTCAATCATAACAAAGATAACATTAACCGATTTACCACTTAGGGTAAAGAACCAAAAGAAAACATATGGGTTCCCATTGAATAGCAACATACATAAAATGAGAGAAAATCTCCAACTCAAAAATCAACTTAGGAAAAGACACATTGAAAGGGTCTATCAAAACAATCCATGAACCACACATTCAAATACAATATAACCATTCATTCAATAAAAAGTAACTCGAAGCAACCTAATAAGAACATTATTTTAGAGATCAATCATTTCCAACATTTAAGGATATCACAATATTGCGAATGAAAATATAATCTGATGTTATAAGCCACAAGACACTAACTCTCAAGCATACTCTTCCAAAATTAAAACAATCATGAACAATAACACGGGTTCCCATTTTACACACATAATTCCGTACAAGAAAACCATCATACACATCATCCTTGAAGAACACTATCTTAAAACACTTACATTGAACAGGCCATCGAGACATCTCCATAAAGATTCCACAAATCACACCCACCTTAAAACAATTACATAACACTTAAACCAATAATCAAAACACTTAGCTTAAAACAATCACTCACACCTTATAACCCTACAGACATTCCTTTAATTTAGGCATTATTTCAATGTTCTTATCACTTATTTTAACATATCCACTTAATTTAATTAAAAGAGTATTTACTACAAATAATTATATTTAACATAACTATATCGTTTATAAGATAACCAACTCCATCGACTGTTTAATATGAATCCTAATTATAACTTTAAAATGTAATACTAAGATGACAATTCCATAACTTACAACTTTATTATAATCCTAAGGTGACAATACTAATAAATTATTTCACATAGTAGTTTGATAAATAATTATTATTCATAGACTCATTAGATAACAAAAAGGGTAATTAAAATCATTTAACATTTAACACAATAAATTATCTAAGAAGGCCCAAAATACTCTTTCCTCATATGAATTTAAAATAATTTTCACATAATAACCATATAGAAAATTTTCATCTTATTTTTATTTATTTATAATTACCTCTGCTTTAAGAAACTTGATTCTTCTAATAACATAATATTTATACTTTCATTATATTCCATAATCATCTAATTTTACTTACGCAGAGCAAGCACATACAAAACTCTACTTTTCACTATTTCTAATTTAACTATTCCACTTGGAACTAACCAAAGTAAGAATAAACTAATCTACCAATGTTACACAATAAATTCACATAGGCAAAATGTATTCTTTCCTTAAAACCCTATATATATGCATTAATATATTTTCTTTTAAACTTAATTTACTTCAATTCACTTATTTAACTAAATCTCTATAAAAATAAGCAATTATTTATTTCAAATTAAAGAGGAAGATATTTATTATTCCAAAGTTACCCAAATAAATACTAACTATTAACATAAGGAAACTCTCTCTCTAATCACTTTACTAACCTACTCAATAACATAACACATAACTTAACTACCTAATAATTCTAATTTTCTCACTCCTATAAATAAATCATTTTCTAAATATAAACACATTAATTACAAAGTCTTAAGGAATAATTCCATATAAATCGATTTACTTTAACTAAATACACAGTTCATTTATCTACAGCAAAATTAAATACCTAATTTATTAATGTTTATTCCGTTAAAATCCTTGGTTAAATAATATTTTACTAAACAATCTATCGAAATAACCATTTTTACTTTAATTATTTACCCGATTCTTTCTAAAGTGAATTCAATACTTCATTTACAAATCAACTATCTAATTAAAATTCTTTATCACCTTTTATTACTTCACTTACCATAAAATAAAATTACACTTTTACTTTTACTTTTACACTCGATTCATAATTTACGTTTACACCACCATAAAATCATAAACAAAACAATTAAAGAAATTATTCATATTTTATAAACATATTATATAAATACGAACCATTTTCTTTTGAATAATACTCATCATACAAATCTACTTATATATTGAAATATCCTCATAAATTCTAAATATAAAAGACTACCTTCAATCAAATCTTTTAACCTATAATTAGGTGTCTATACTTATCTATATAAGTAATCAAAATATATATATATATAAATTCAGAATAAATAGAAAGTTACTCATATATGTAGTTGGTAATTCAAATGCCCTAACTCAGACAGGTTGACAAAGAAATCAGAGAGGCTATTTAATTCTGTACAATGTTTCAACTCTAATTGCTGTGACAGTGACTGCCAAGGGTTTCAGAGTGACTATTTAATTTACTACACTTTCGCAAGTCTAATGTTGCAGCTGTGATAATTTTGCCTATATATTCGGGGAGATTTTAAAAATTTAGATTACCAGACTATGTGAAGGATCTCATCTAAGCACTGTATCCAATAACATCAATTTCTCTCAGCTTTGACTGAATGGAGATAACTGGCAAGGCTAGAAACATGGCGCAGATCAAGAGAATTATATAATCTGCACATTAGTCCTCAATTTCTTTGCTTGAACAATCTGCTCATGGACGGCATCAGAGAAGACACACGAACCAAGCTTTCCTCCAAGTTGGAGATGGTTACGGTTGCAAAAATGTGAGCAGCCATTTATTTTAGAAAATGAATTTTGGAAATTGGAAATATCGCCATTTACTTGTATTATTATTAAATGTTATTCGCAAGACTAAGGGCGAAAGAAAGGTAGGTGTAAATACGTGACTTATGCGCAGGAGAAATAATATTAGATTTATTAAAACAATAAATCTTTATAGGTTAAAATTAGATTAATCTTTAACTTGTTAAATTAATTTTATTTTCTTTATATCACAACTTAACTATGACTCTCAATGGATGGTAATTATTATCATTATTACCCAAATTTTATTTAAATTTATTTTCTTTTATTTTCTTTTGTTTGACATCAATTTCTCTAAACATAGATTTATGTTGATTTTATTAACTGTTCTACTCGGTGGCACTAGTTTACAAATAACTAGGGTTTCTACACAATTACAAATTAGGGTTGATATTAAAAACACATACAATAAAAATTTTACTAGATTATACATAAGGAAAAATAATTATAATGTGCACCTTGTAATGGTAGGATGCTCGCAGAGGGGATA
>VDFB02367728.1:0-113496 GCA_007258455.2 Sequoia sempervirens
TATCTATAAATAATGACAATGTTATTAGCTCTTTAGTGGTTTCATTTAAAGTTTCATA
The DNA here is from genome assembly GCA_007258455.2 of Sequoia sempervirens. NCBI lineage: Eukaryota > Viridiplantae > Streptophyta > Pinopsida > Cupressales > Cupressaceae > Sequoia > Sequoia sempervirens. The sequence continues at coordinate 59 of VDFB02367728.1, forward strand.
TACATTGGCATAGTATAAAGATGTTGACCATGATTTTCTAAGAATATAAGAGTTAACTTTTGCTTACGATTTTCCCTGATTTATGTCAGTAAACCATGAGTAGCATATACTGATCCTAATCTACTTCCTACGACTACCTGTGAACAATTTTTATTGTTTTTAAAATGTGTGTGAAAAGTCTAAGTCTTCAAGACCAGCACCTTATTGGGTTATAGAGTTGTATCAAACCATTCAAACAGCAAACAAGAAGTTACTACAGAGATATGATAAATAGTAGTCAGATCTACTTAATAATCTTTCTCCAAACTCATTAATGTTCAAATGCAACAAAAGAAGGGACCAATACAAAAAACAATTTGCATTGATTCAAAATGCTACAACACTCATCTAATCTTTGTTACAATCACACCAGCAAATGTGAAAAAAAAAAGTTTAGCCAGGAATCTGTCATTTGTTTAAAACCCTCCAAAATGCTAACAACCAGCCAAGGAGACACAAGGTTACAAAAAATCTGCTTCAATAGCTACCCCTCTGCAAATTCTAAGAGTAACTTTAATGGTAAACACACTATCAGAAATTGAAACCCTAGACTATTATGCATCCTATTCAATGAAAATTCAGAGAACCAAGCCTTACAATGAATGAATAAGTCACATATATAGATTGTAATAAGAAAACATGATCCTGGGGAAAAGATGTGGCTGTGTGGTACTGTGGGGATTAGCCATACCCTAGCCACCTTTGTGTTAAATGCTCTACACAAAAATTGCCCCTTTGAGATTTACAAATCCACCTAGAAGCATGAGAAAATAGACTCCTTTCCATTTGTCATTCTTTTGAGCATTAACAGCCTTCAAATCTGCACACAAAAAAACCCCCAAAATGCCCACAAAATCCACCGAATATGCAGCCTAGAGATGGCGTGAAGATTGGGCTCTACACTTTCCACTGCTCTAATGAATTAGGGCATGGCGTCAAACAATTACATTCCCTTCAAATCTACCTTCTTTGTAATTAAAAAAATGCTTTAATATGTACCTGTGAATCAAAAATCTAGTGGTTGCAGCAACTCGTTGGATCATTTATGGCATTCCCAAATTGCTTTCACTTTTACTGCAACAACAACCCACAAATCTGGCACTTGTAATGATTTCAACATGGTTATGGCGTTTGAATGGATCAACATTTGTGAAATAATGGTGAAAACAGTGATTATGAAACTCCATGGGTGGGTGCAAGGCCAAATCAGCCTTAACTGAAGCCTAACCACATTCAAGAAGCCCCCATGGAAACAACATTTAAACTGAATATTAATTCTCTCAAATAGCAGCTGTCTCTAATAGTTATAAATTACCTTTTTGACATACCTAAATCATTCCAGCAACCATATAGCTTTTCAAGCAGTGTCGGAGGATTGGCAAGCTGGCACAAACTATGCAAGAGTTTTGAATTGTCAAGGGTCAAGGGAAAAGTGGTACATTGTGCTCTTGTTTAAGCTGTTAAAAATGCGAGAATTCACAGAGAGGAGGTCAGGTTGGATGAAAGCTGAATGGAATAAGCCCAATAAATGAAAAAAGAGCCTTGGGAAGCGTTTGAATGGATCAAAATTTGTGAAATAATGGTGAAAACAGTGATTATAGGCATCCATGGGTAGGTGCAAGGCCAAATCTGACCATAACTGAAGCCCTAACCACATTCAAGAAGCCCCCATGGAAACAACTTGAATCGTGTGCCAAAACTGAATATTAATTCTCCTCAAATAGCAAAAAGCTATCTCTAATAGTTATAAGTACCTTTTTGACATACCTAAATCATTTCCAGCAACCATATGGCATTTTCAAGCAGTATCGGAAAGTTGGCAAGAAGCTGGCAAAAACTAGGTAAGAGTTTTGAATTGTCAAGGGTCAGGGAAAAGTCATACATTGTGCTCTTGTTTAAGCTGTTAAAAATCGAGGATGCAGAGGAAGTCAGGTTGGATGAAAGCTGAATGAATAAGCCCAATAAATGAAAAGAGCCTTGGGGCATCCGAGATCGAGGACAGGGAAAATGCTTGCAAGGATACCAGGCAGAAGAAATAGCAGAATCCTAACTCCAAAAGAATGAATGGTGAGATTCGAGAGTTGGGCATACTCTGGAACAGGTATTGATATCCCAAAATCCCAACTCCGAAAAACTTAGGAAGTTTTTTTGAAGTGATAATCAAACTTTGAGATTAACAAGGAAAGGAGATCTCAAAATCCCAACTCTGACAAAACATTGAGCAACAATGAACCAGGAATTGGGATTCAAGAGGAAGCAAATGAACATGATGGTAAAGGTATTCCAAATTTCCCAATCCCAAATGACTTCGACAATTTTAGGCAACAAGGATTAGGATTGCGAGGTGGGGATGGAAGGATGGAAAACTTTGAAACTCCAATGGAAATGAAGTTCTTAAGGCAAGTCATCGAACTTTAGAGTTTCAAGGAAATAGGAAAATGGTAGATGTTTAAGGGATGCCCAAAACTCTGATGTCAAAAGACAAATTTCTTTGGAAAGCAAAGCAATTGAAGAAGCAGGGATGGAAGGGTATGCAGGTAGGGAAAACCCTGACAGGCTGACAGAACACCAAGAACACCTAGGAAACGCCCTGAACTTGGAATTTTCAGACTTAAAACAGATTTTTGGCCTGATTAGTGTACACAAAGGTTCATACTTAGGCAAAATGCAGTACAAAAATCCACACAAGTTACTCTCTTATCAGTTATAAATAGGAGTCAGAGGAACCTAAGTGAACACAAGAAGAGGGACTCAATGAAAAAAAATTGACACTTAAATATTGAGTCCCAACAGGTTGTAAATGTTTTTCACAGCCGATGAGACCACCATAAATAGATGCCCCTCTAACCTATCGATAAAAAAGAAGAATGCAAACAAAATTGAATGCATGTAGAAATATATTTCTACAGTGCATATGTATTTATGTGCATATATAAAATTATATGTGTGGGATGTGGGTCTGTGTGTATGTGTGTGTCTGTGTGTGTGCAAGTACATTTAGTTGGATCAAGTTCAGCTGAATCAGGGCAGAAAGTTTCCAAAAAAATGAGAATCGGGTATGCTCATAAAACTTTTCCGGAGAGGTCATGTTAAACAAAGATGAGCAATGGGTTTCTTCTGAAATGGAGACCTCTTCTATTCACATAGGGTGGACCAGATTATTGTGAGATAAACCCTTCCAAGTATTACAAACATCTCAAGCATAGAAATTATTGTACAGAAGAATATCAAACAAGACTGGCCAAATTGTTAGATTTTTGTACTGTTTTTTTTTTCATAATTAGATGACTTCCCAATTGCTTATTATAGAAAATTCAACCATTATACTCTGCTTATCCTTAAACTGCTTTCTTTAATATGGGAAAAGCACATACCTTTATAAACCCACAATATTAATCGGTGATCTGAGCTAACCTGGTTGTTCTTCTTTGCGGCTTAATTGGGGCAATATAATACCTCATAACTGGCAATACATTCAATACTGCATATAATGAGCACTACACAAACAATGTCATTTCAAAACTTCTGTTTTCAACAACCATCCTTTTGCAATATTTAGATTGATTTTAAATATCTTTATAGAGACAAAATGTTTGAAACATGAACAATTAAAGAGATTAGCTCAATCAGTCAGGAAAACTCAACAGTAAAGGTCAAAAGTTCAGGTGTTAGTTGGCAGCAATAATTTGTACTGAGTTCCATCTTTTACAAGTGCAAAACCTTTGAAAATTCTGGAAAGTTATTAGGGTGCTTTTCTCCACTTAGCAGCCCTTCTAAGATACAAAGCTTCTGTGTTTTGCAGAACAGAGATCAATATACAAGAACTCTCAAGAGTGTGATAGATTAAAATCCTGAACAAATAAATTAGACAAAAGTTTAACTTGAATGCAACATTGAGGAGCAAAAGTTAATAGAGGGAACCTAGAAATAAAGGGGCGCCTCAGTCTATTTATTAGGCAACAATACTTCAAATCTAAGCTCGATATGATCTTTGGTTAACATTCTGAGAGACTCTGGCCAAATTTTCAGGTGAGGAGTTCCGTCCATACTCATCATCCTCATCCTCAGAATCATCAAGAACACCTCTAGCACCAATTTCCATATCATTAGTTTGCCTCACAAATTGACCTCTAATTCGAGGCCTCTGCTCTGCTAGGCGCTTTCGACTAACATAACGTATCTTCTTATCAAAACATCGATCTTTCCTTTTTTGTCTGAATTTATTCAGAGCTGCTTCTCTTCTTTCCATTTGACTGATCTTGGGTTCAGCAACAGACACATTAGCCAAAGATGGCCAAGCATGTGAAGGACCAAGTTGTGGAGGTCCTACATGAAGTCCAAATGAATAATATGAGAAAGCTGCATTTACAGGCATACCATGACATGGTGGCATCACATGAAATGGGATCATTCCTGGATTGACGTGTCCTCTAACATCATGAGGCACTCCATGGCACAGTTGCATGGGTGCTGACATTGGAGAGCAATTCATCATCTCTGGTACAAATTGGGAAGGTGCTGGAGAAGAAACACCAAGACCATTTACATGTCCATGGCCTTCATTCCGAACACCTAACTGACCCACAGATACCTGCTCACCTGCTGCTTCCTCTCCATTCAGGATTTTGGGTGGCACAGACAAATTAGTTGACCTAAGTTCCAACCCATCCCTGCAGCTCACCTCATTGCTTTGACTGGAAGTTTTCACAGCTTCCAAACTCCGAAGCGGGCTACTGGAATTACCTCTTGTAGATGGTGTACATACTATAGGATGGTTTTGGGGAATAGGTATCTCTTGTTGGCAAGATTTTTCTTCACTTAGACTGCTTAAATTTGGTGTCTTTTTTGCTTGGATGCTTGCCTTGACATATGCGAGGAAAGCTGACGACTCGCCAATCTTGAGCTCACTTTTCTTTGGATAAGAAGAAAATCTTCCTGAAGTACCCAGAAACATTGATTGACATGTCAGAACATGATATCATGGTAATAGCAGTTAATGTTTTATGTCATTACCTGAACAAACCAGTGCATGCAAATTTTTTAAGTTGCTTACCTGCCAAAGGACCAGGTTGTGGTGCTTGAAACTGGAAATCAGACGAACGCTTTAGAGAAAGCTCCAACATAGGAGAATTCTTTGACTGCAAAAGTAAAAGACCTCAAACCTCATAATGCAATAGCAAAAACATACCAGCCAAGCTCAAAAAAAAAAAGATGATCTATAAATAAAACATCCTTCAGACACAGACACTTGCAGGATAAACATTGGACTTTCATATAGCTGCCTCCTTTTGGACTAACATGTTCCCTCTAGAGAATTTCACATAGAGAAAACTCCTCTTACTTTATCCCAAAGAATTAAGAATCTTTGTCTTTTATCTTAATCCTGCATGGCTAAGAAATAAGAAAATTTAGAGACTAAAGACATCAATTATTTTAAAATTCATTGTACCTGGCACTCCCTAGGTGTGGCTAGAGTACTGGTTTCAGGTCCAGTGCAGCCCCTTAGTTTCTTGTCATCAGTGTCATCTGAGAACCAAGTGGTACTGTTGGTGTTGGATTCACTGGGATCTGATACGAGCAAATCAAAATCAAGATTCAAGTTTCTACCAACAACGTTTTTCTCTGCCAGTCCCAGCTGCCAATGCATAATGATAAAGGCATACATTGTTGTCAGTATGGTTGTAATCATCTTTTGCAAGTCATCATACAAACTACTACACAAAAATGAGTTCCAATATCTAAAAGAAAAGCTCACGAAACAATTGAGGCTCAGGTCAAGCTTCTTGCACCATTCGCCTTCTTCTCCACATGTGAATCCACAAGTTGAGAAGCTCATTGATACGAAGTGGCTTTACGAGGTAATCAGCTGCTCCCAGTTTTAAGCACTTCATAACAACGGTTACCTCATCCTGAGCAGACATCACTGACATGCACCAAAACAATACATAAATATACATAGTTATTCTTAACATGCAACTTATCTAGGGCAAGCAAGTACTTTAACTCAATTCAATTTTTGGACCAAAATGTCCAAGCACTGTGATATTTGCTAACATTTTAGCTTATATTACATGTACCTCATCATCCAAGCAACAAGAAAAGTAACTGAATGTAAAGGTTACATAAACTTTAGGAATGTTGTTTCCTTGATTATTCGGGAAGCATAATTCAATATTTGAAAAGTATGATGCCTAAATATAGTCCAACAACCAGCAATTAGTTGGTCCAGATGCAAAATGACCACTCACTAACTATAGGTATCCGCCGTAAGCGCTCCTCCCTCATAATGTGCTTTAACATCTTAAAGCCCTTGTCCTTAGGTAGATCCACCTCAGCCAAAATGAGATCAATTTCCTGGCTCTCTGCATTCAGAACGCCAATGACCTGCCTTGCTGTATTGACAGCCGTTACTGCCATGTAAACAGAAAAAACTCGATTCAACTCATATTTTCAATTTTAGAATAAAGACATTCATAAAGTAACAAAGTAGATGAAAAAGCAAATCATCCAGGTTCATTCCCAGGTTAGCAAGGAACCCCTTAATTACCCGAGGGTAAAATCTTGGCCATCCAGGAAAAAAAAACACAATTCAACAAAATAAATGGACTATCTTGCCAGTCTTGAAGATTACATGTTTTTTCCTTTACCATGTTGAGAGGATCGTAAATTTGGCACAAGTCTAAACAAAATTAAATGAACTTATTTCTAGGCATTCAAAGTCTTGGCTCAATATCCAGTCCCAGATATGGAGTAAAAGCTGTAACCTATTTGGCATCAAACTGCTCAATGGAGAGAAATTTTGTCAAGAAAGCTTACAGAGAATTCACTCTTTTAACTTCCAAACTTCAATTTCAGGAGGGAATATTTATATGAACATTTCAATTGAAATTCAAAATTTAAATCACTAACAAGGTCTTAAAAATTGTAATTGCTTTTTTCAGACAACAATAGACTTTCTTGTAGGCAGAATAAGAACTCTGAAACAATACAGAAAAAACTCTGCTATGTATTTACAAATCATTTGTTTTCAGAGTTAATGTTCCCCTCTAGAAAATAATGGTCCAAATAGGAATGAATATAAAGGTAAAGGTAGTTTTTATGTCACTGCCAAGTGAGACACCAATATAGTGTATGATACCCTCCTTGTGGAAGTCCCCAATGGGATTATTTTTCCATTTATTTTCTATATATAGTTCGACCCCCTTTGGAATAGAATATGTGCCTCCTCTGCAGAGTACACACATGTTCACCATCAAGGCTGGTCCTGCTGCATTAATACATTCTTTAACCTCTGAATTTCATGACAAATAGGAGTATATATTTGGCGTGTGCATGGTGACTCTAATCAATTTAAAACAATCTCTTGGAACTTATAAAACTTGCCCCAATATCAATTCCATGACTAGGAGTAAAAATTAAACGAAAACATATAAGACTTAAATTTAGTAGGCAATCGCAGAAAATTTGACCTTAAATTCCGAATTTTCAATTCTATTAGCAAGTATTTATCCAAAGAGTTCCAGTTCAAAATATAGAAGTACAGAAAAAAAACAAGATAATGGCGGAGCAGAACTTAAAGGAAAGGGTCAAGATACAGGTCAATCATAAAAGAGGAATTTCATTGCATATAGAAGTATAAATTTGACATGTGCATGGTGACTCTAATCAAATTTAAAAGAACCTCTTGGAACTTATAACACTTACCCTAATATCAATTCCTTGACTTGGGAATAAAAACTAGACTAAACCATATAAGGCTTAAATTTAGTAGGCTATCAGAGAAAATTTGACCTTAAATTCCGAAATTTTCAATTCTATTAGCGAGTATTTACCCAGAGAGTCCCAGCTCAAAATATAGAACTACAAAAGAAAAGAGGTTATGGTGGAGCAAAACTTAAGGGCGGGCCAACTTGCCAGTCAATCATTAAAAAAGAAAATCATGACATATAGAAGTATAAATTTGGCATGTGCATGGTGACTAGTTAAATTTAAAACTAACACTTGCCCTAATATTAATTCCATGACTTGGAGTAAAAACTAAATGAAACCATATAAGGCTTAAATTTAGTAGGCTATCAAAAATTTGACCTTAGATTCGAATTTTCAATTCTATTAGCAAGATTTATCCAGGGAGTTCTAGTTCAAAATATAGAACCACCAAGAAAATGGAAGGTTATGGTGGGGCAGAACTAAAGGAAAGGGTCAAGATATCGGTCAATCATAGAAGAGAATTTCATGACATAGAAGTATAAAATTTGAAGGTATAGGAACTCTAACTATCAAATTTAAAACAACATCTTGGAAATTATAACACTGCGATATCAATCCCATGACTTGGAGTTAAAATTAAATGAAATCATATAAGGCTTAAATTTACTAGACTATCACAGAAAATTGACCTTAAATTCCAAAGTTTCAATTCCACTAGGTATTTATCCACTGGAATTACAACAAGAAAACAAGGTTATGGCAGAGCAGAACTTGAAATGGTCAAGATACCAGTCAATCATAGGGAATTTCATGCAATATAGAAGTGTAAATTTGTCGTGTGCATGGTGACTCTAATCAATTTGAAACAACCTCTTGGAATTTATAAACACTTACCTGATATCAATCCCATTGAGTCTTGGGGTAAAAACTAAATGAAACCATATATTAAATTTAGTAGGCTATCTGAAAATTTTATTTAAAATTCCAAATTTTCAATTCTGTTAGCAAGTATTTATCCAGAGAATTCCAGTTCAAAATATAGATCTACAAAAAAGGTTATGGTGGAGCAGAACTTGAAAGTCAAGATGCCTGTCAATCATAAAGAGAATTTCATGATGTAAAGAAGTATAAATTTGGCATGTGCATGGTGACTCCAATCAAATTTAAAACAACCTCTTGGAACTTATAACACATTCACTAGTATCAAATCCATGACTTGGAGTAAACACTAAATGAAACCATATAAGGCTTTAACTTAGTAGGCTATCACAGAAAATCTAACTTAGAATTCTGAATTTTCAATTCTATTAAAGTATTTATCCAGGGAGTTCCAGTTCAAATTATAGAACAAAGGTTATGGCTGGCTGACTAAGGAAAGGGTCAAGATACCAGTCAATCATAAAGAGAGAATTTCATGACATATAGAAGTATAAATTTGGCATGTGCATGGAGACTCTAATCAAATTTTAAACAACCTCTTGGAACTTATAACACTTGCCCTAATATCAATCCAATGACTTGGAGTAAAAACTAAATGAAACCATATAAGGCTTAAATTTTAGGCTATCACAGAAAAATTGAACTTAAATTTAAATTTTCAATTCTACTGACAAGTAATCATCAGACTGGAACTACAAAATTAACATACAAGCTTATGGTGGAGCAGAACTTAGAAGCGTCAAGATACCGGTCAATCATAAAAGAGAATTTCATGACATATAGAGGTATAAATTTGGCATGTGCGTGGTGACTCTAATCAAATTTAAAAACCTCTTAGAACTTATAGACTTTCCTAATATCATTTAATGACTTGTAGTAAAAACTAAAACACCTAAAACCATATAAAGCCAATTTTGTAGGCTATCACAAAAAATTTGACCTTGAATTCAAATTTTCAATTCTATTAGCAAGTATTTATCCGAGGGTTCCAGTTCAAAATATAGAACTACAAAAAAACACAAAGTTATGGCGGAGCAGAACTTAAGGAAAATACATACTTGTCAATCATAAAAGAGGAATTTCATGACATATAAAAGTATAAATCTGAATTGTGTGCATGGTGACTCTAATCAAATTTAAAACAACCTCTTAAAAACAAACAATAAAAATTTTAAAAAAAACTAAAATGAAACCATAAAAGATTGATAAAAAAAAACTATATGAAACCATAAAAGATTGAATTTAGTAGGCTATCACAGAAAATTTGAACTTAACTTCCAAACTTTCAATCTATTAGCAAGTATTATCCAGAGAGTTCCAGTTCAAAATATATAACTACAAAAAGAAAAATAAGGTAATGGTGGAGCAGAACTTAAGGAAATGGTCAAGATACCGTTCAATCATAAAAGGGGAATTTCATAACATATAAAAGCATAAATTTGGCGTGTGCATGGTGACTCTAATTAAATTTAAAACAACCTCTTGGAACTTACAACACTTGCCCTAATATCAATTCCATGAATTGAACAAAAACTAACTGAAACCATACATGGCTTAAATTTAACAGGCTATCACAGAAAATTTAACATTAAATTCTGAATTTTCAATTCTCTTAGCAAGTATTTATCCAGAAAGTTCCAGTTCAAAATATAGAACTACAAAAAAACAACAAGGTTATAGCGGAACAGAACTTAAGGAAAGGGAAAAGATACCAGTTAATCATAACAGAGGGAGATACAGTGAAATCTATCAATAAAAATCTGAACACACAAAGACCGAAATTCAAACAAAATGACGAAGAAGGCGCTGAAAACATACCTTGATATGAGCAATTTTGAAGCAACCTCAACACTTGCTGTGAATTTTTGGGATCTTTGTCGCAAAGTAAAATACGAACTCTACTTCGATCCAGCACTGGGCTTGCACTGTCGCCATTCGCTGCACCACCCTGCCCCATCCTCTCAAGCTCGCTCCCACAATAATAATTACCCGTCAAAAAACAAAACCTCAGGTCACTGCTATGAATCCGTGTTTGTCTTCATCGTATCCAATATCACCGCAAGCTAAACTAAATCCAACATAGATATGCACTCTAATTTTTAACTAATGCGAGATACACTCTCTCTCTCTCTTTCTAAACCCTCTGTCTGAATATTTTTCACATACTGTATATTTTTTTCTCTTCTTTATTTTGTTAAGTGTATATTTTTTTTCTCTTCTTGATTTTAAGTAAAAAGAGCATTAATTTTTCTTCCTTTCCTGAACTTATATTTTACAATTTAACACATATTTTCCAGCGATTTTTCATACCTATAAAAAAATCATCAGAAGAAGGCGAGAACCGCGAAATATTGTAAAAACCAAAGGCAAAAAGATGAGAGATTTGCACAGCCGTCTTATTCCTGCACCGGCGAGCTCCTAATGCGTCTGCGGCCGAATGCATAAAGTTTGCACCAGTCTGCATGAAATCAAGTGCTGTAGCACGAATTTGTCGCCCAAATTTGGCTCAAACTAACCGAAATCGAACCGCAGACCTCCACCTGCACCGATCCAGAGTCAACTCATCAAAATCTTTCAAAAACTCGCTGTTATACTCCCAAAGATGCCGAAACAACCACATCCAGCCGCCCGATGAAGGGTGCGGATTCCAAACTAGAGTTCAATCCTTTGAAGGATATATCAAAAAGAGAGTTTCGTGACACACAAAACGTTCATAAAAAATGCAATATTATAAGAATGTGCGAGACATTCAAACGTAATGAAATAATATATGGATGGAGACATTGTGCCAGTTGCATATATTTTTTTCTGAGCGGATGTACTCGAGGATGGTGTACGCGGCCGCCACATCATATCCCAACAAAGCTGTTGATTTTTGCGTGACACACTCCCGACCTCTGCACTTTTGGTGGGGTTTCCTCCATTATCAGGGCCCAAATTTCCACAACTTTGGTGGATATAAAAAATCGGAAAGATATTTCTTTGCTATTTCCACCATAGCTATCTAGAAGTTGTATACGTGGAAAAAAAGTGTTCCTCACATTGAACAGGAAAAGATATTTTAAAGATTGACTCCCTTTTTGACAGGTGCTTCGGCATTAAAAATCAACCAACCATTGTATACAAAAAAAAGTGTTCCTCACATCGAAAAGTAAAAGATATTGTAAAGATTCACACCCTTTTTGACAGGTGTTTGGGCATAAAAATATCAACGAACGAGTCTTGTTTCTTACTGAGTGACATGTCATTTGTGGGGTGTAATGAAATGATAGATCGTCGAAGTTTCGGTTTTTTTAAAGTATATATAGTGTAATAATAAGTTGTTGAAAGTTTGGGCACCTCATTTTTATAAGAGAAGAGAATTAAGTCTTCAATAATAACCTCTTTAACTTAATTAATACAAAATCAGTACATTAAATTTGATTAACTAAATTTTATGATGACAATAATACGGTACAAATCAAATAAGTGCTCTCCTTTCATAAATGCATATGTTTTGACTAAAGAATGCCCGTAATTTACATTACAACTTCTTTATGATTTTGTGGACCACATCCAAATCCAAGCATTGCAATAAATACCTAGTTGAGCTTCCCTTCTTATAATTGGACTATGGTGAAATGCTTTGTCACATTCAAACTTTCAGTATTGTTCCAACTTGTTAGCATAAAGCTTGTGAGTGGTGAGGGTGAGGGTAAGGATCAGATAGTGTAATAGTGGCCTCTATTATTTCTAGTGATAAAGATTGTTTAAAATATTTTTATGTTTGTGTTTGGTAATTTTTTGTTTTTGTTGTGTATGATTATTGTTGTGTGGTTATTTAATTATTATTTTTATTTAATAAATAGAGTATGATTATTTATGGTCTTTTGGATGTGAAGGATGTAAATTAAAGTAGAAAGGTATGGATCAAAATAGAAAAAATTAGCTTTGAGAAATTGTGAATACAATTACAAGTAGACCTATCTAAGGAACAATAGTATAAGCACAATAGTATTCATGGTAGTCAAATAAGGGGAATGAAACAAAAATGGGGTGTTTAGATCTAAAGGATTAAATGTGAAATGAGTTTGGACTAAGGAATATTTTTTGCATCAAATGGTCATAACGAGTTATAGTTGTTGGCAAGAATACGGTGTAGATCAAATATTTGAGTTTGATTCTCTTGGATTTGTATTTATACCCCAATGAGTCTATTAAGAGAAGATTTGAGGCTAATGTTGTAGATTACAAAAGGTTACAACAAAATTAAACATATATAATTTAATAAAATCGCACATTTAAAAGCATATTATTCATCATAACTCATCAAATACTCGATATATCAATATATAATATATAATTATATTTCTTCCATATCATTTCTCATATACAATATTATTTTATACATCATTGTTTACTTGTAATTCTTTATCTCTTCTTATTACATCTCTATTGGATTCACACATATCCTTACTATCATACCCTTTTTTCTACTTATATAGATATATACATATGCATATATGTGTGTGTGTGTATGTATGTATGTACATATGTATGTATGCATGCATCCATGCATGTATGTTTGTATGTATGTATGTGTAGTGTAGAAAAATGTATCCCTTTACATTTTCACACTTGTTTGAGCCCTCCCTACTAAAATTGAGCTTTTTTATGTCTTATTTGGTCTTATTTTGCATCCACAAGCCTTATTTAATGCATTTCTCTGAGGATAATCTCGACACTTAACTAATGACCAATCATAATTCATGTTCTTGGGTTATGTGTCCCAGATTTAGTGATCTAGGACTCATCCCCCACTTTGGGCGTATGGGTCCCACCTAAGTTTCAGGGCTTGAACCTGAATTTGGCATAGAATTTAGCATTTCTTGATATTTGTGTCTCAAACCTAGGTTACTAGGACTCATACCCCCCAACTAGCATATGAGTCTTGCTTTCTAGCTTGGACCTATTTTGAATTCAATTATTAGTGGTATTTTATTCTCCTAGATCTAATGTCGGCTTGTAGTGTTGTAATTTCGAGAAATTTGGCATAAACAAGTATAAATGCAAGGTTATTTCACATATTTTCTTCTAACAAGATATAGCAATTCAAGTATTCGAGCATTATAGCAAATTTTGTGATCAAGAGCATTCAGGAGTTGATTATCAAGCATTTTGGAGCTATATTCAAGAGTCAAGCATCATGTCAAATTCATCATGCATCATTTATGTTTTGAGTTAACATTTGTGATGTAGGTTCTTATGATTCAAGCAAGCATTCAAGTCAAGAGTCATAACATTCAATCAAGAGTCAATATCTACATTCATGCTAGTCATTTCACATAAGTTTGCAGCCTTTGTTACAAGGGTTTGGTGAGTTGCAACATAACATATTATTCATTCATCATTCCTTTCATGTTTTTCTATTTCATTTCAAGGTTTGATTACCAAAATGGGGTTTGACCAAAGCAAACCCCTTTCCACTAACAAATCAATATTTTTCTCTCATCTACATGTGTGATTGCAGATCTAGGTGTTTTGAGGCTTGAAGATCCTTTGAAGACAAAGTTGCAAGTTTGAAGAAAGTTTTCAAAGTTGTCATCTTCACAGATAGTCACCAACAAACCAGATTTCAAAGTTTCAAACTCAGAGATCGGATAAAAAGAAGCTACAAAAGATCACTAGAGGATACCATAGTTTTAGACAAACCCTGATACTAGGACTAAATTGCCACCTTGGGTGTATGAGTCCCAGTATACCACTTTTCAGCCATTTTCTGTAGATCCTGGTTTAGCAGTTGTAGATTTCAGATTCAACCTGAAACCCTAAATTGGGACTAAATCGCCCAGCCTGGCATATGAGTTCCAATGTGCATCAAAAGTCATAATTTCGAGATTGCATGCATTGTTTCAAGCATCTCCAGTTTTTTAGGTGCACCTCTATTCATTCTCAATTTGTTATTCTGATTTTGAGTTTCATTTCCTAGGTTACATAGTTAGATTTGCATATCATTTGCATTTCCTTCTTTCTAAGCCTTTCCTTAGTGGTGAACCTCATTTGTTTAATCACACCCAAGGAAACCATCCTAACCCTAGTCCATTCCTCAATCAAGTCAACTGGTTGAGGGATCTTGGTTTCCTTTAATGAACTAGAGGAAATAGGTCCCCTTGTGTTCCATCTCCTAAAAGTTTGGAGCACCCTATTTTTTTTATTTCATTTTGGTGAACCTAGATTTTGGACACCTTATTTTTTATTTGGAGTACATCATAGTCCTAGATCTAGCTTATATTAGCTTTGCATTAGATCTTGCATTATTTAATTTGTATTTAGGGCTTATAAATCTTGCATTAGTGAAAAGTGCATATAGGTTGCTTTTTTTGCATTTTGCATCATTGAATTTCATTTGAAATTTGTAATTGTACATAGTCAAGACAACATACAAATTAAAAACCTTAACATTCAATCAAAATTTGTTGAATTTAGTGTAAAAACCCTAATCTAGGACTCATATGCCCTTCTGGGCGATTTAGTCTTGGCACAGGTTGCTTTACCTGATTTCTAGGAACTTTGTGTTGACTATTTTTCAACATTTGAACCCTTCAGAAACCCTAATTGGGAATCATACGGCCCTCTGGGAAATTTAGTTCCATGTCAGACCTAAAATTGCATTTTCCAATATTAAAAACCTTATTTTTGTGCTTTTGTTTGCTAATGTTAGATTTATGTTTTAGTTTACTAAGTTTTTGTTGCATTCATTTCATTAGACCTAGCTTCATTTGATTCATGTCATGCATTGCTTAATTTCAAAATTGCATTTACAAAATTTCATTTTAAGATTGTTGCATAGTGTAATCAACAAATCACCTTGTTGAGAATCTGAAAATTACATTTCATTCTTGGTCATTGCATTACATTTCATCATGGATATGTGCTTTAGTAAGCTTTGGATGTCCTTGAAATCATTGGTGGATGTGTCGAGTTGTACTTTTGGAAATGACCCTAATGAAATTGAACTCACCCATGCTCAATCAACTCCCAATGCATGTCCTCCTCATGATGTTGACATCATTAGAGAAGATGATGACAGTATGAACAACTTCATAAACAATTGCCTTAACAACCTTGAGACTAATGAATCCTTTTATCCTTCCATGAAACAACCAACACCCCCTACCATCCCACCACTTGATATGTTTGGCATTTTACATCCTGAAAATGAATCACAAGATAAACCTAAAATTCCTACAATAAGCAATCATAGTTCCTCTAATCAAGTGCATCAATCCTATGTTAACAAAGTGACGAACACTCCCATCAACCTAGAAGAGAAATATGGAAAAGGATTCACGATCTTAAGCAAACAAGGATGGGATACAAGTGAGCATGAAATTCATCAACTCTTAGAACAAATACCAACTGAAGATACCAAAGGGATAGGATATCAAGATCCTCCTCCCAACATAAGTGTCCTCCTTCCTAAAGAACAACCAATTCATCATAACGATGATAGGGATGATAGGATCATCTTAGGTCATCCCCCTCAACATCTAATTCAAGAAATTGGTGAATCTAGCAAGCAACGAAGGCCTTACAAATTAAAGAAACTAAAATTCCCTTGTCCCATGTCTGCAACTGAAATAACCCTACACGTACTTCTAATCCAAGGACTTATAACATTACCACCCATGAAAGAATATCCAAAACCATATCCTAAGAACGCAAACATTCCACATTGTCGATATCATAGAGTTATTGGGCATGGTACTGATGAGTGTCATGCTTTAAAACAAATATTTAAAAAGTTTGATATCATAGAAATAATCCCTTAAAGCATGTCCTTTTGCTCCTTGTTATCTAATAGTTGCAGGATCCTAGTATGCTCACTATTGCATGCCTTACATTTATTGCAAATCATTTCAAAATGCAAGGAGCTCTTTCTCATCACCTACCTCGACTCATTCTTGTCTCGCACACAGTGGGGGAAAGAATTCGATAGCCTTGACCCTAGTACTACACTCATTGTTGTCCCTTTGGCTAGTTGTTTGTCTTTTGTATATGATGAACAAGACTGGGATGTAGACGACCTGCTAAAGGTTGACTTGCATGTTCCTTACTAGCCTTTTGAATTGTTTACTTTTTTATGTTTCTTTTATGTGATTGCATGTGCGTAATGTGATCCCCTGTACTATTATGTTTGATGTATCTCTCTCTTTGTGCATTCCTCTATTTGTATCTACATTCTTATTTATGTCGTAAACCTTTATCTTTTTTTTGTCTTGTGTTTTCCTTTTGGGGATTACGCAAGGTGTCGAAACATTTAGGTCTCTTCCATGTTGACCCAAAAGCTTTTCCTTTATCTTTTCTTTGTCTTGTGTTTTCCTTTTGAGGATGATGCAAGACGTCGACACATTTAGGTCTCTTCCATGTTGACTCGAAAGGTTTTGTTTTTTTGTTACTCTCTTTGTGTCATTCTTCCTGTTCTATGAGTATTTGGGGAATGATGAAAGTTTTGAGCTCTCTAAAAACATTTCAACAAAGACATATTGACCTCGAATCTGTGGATCCCTTATGTGATTTTGGGATTTCATCTTGGGGGCAACCCCTCTTCATGACGTAGCTTCATTTGGAAACATATGACTTGGCACTGGGCTTTCCAAATAATATCTCATGTCCTCTTTATTGTTAGCATTGACCATTTGCTACTTTAAAGTTATTGCTCATAGCATGGTGCTTAGCAATTTCTTTAAAGTGGGGGCTTAGCTTTATGGTGACATTGGGTGTGATGTCCTTCAAAAGCGTGATCTCTCTTAGCATATTATATTCCTCTTAGTGGCTTGATGTGACACACTACATCCCCTAAGTTGTGAATCTTCTATTCTTCAATCGGTCCTCCCTTGGAGACATTAGGCACAATGTTCCCTAAGTTAAGACCTTACATGAACTAGGAAAAACTCCATTGAACATACCTTACACTACTTTTGCATTTACAATATACGTTATATGGCCACCTTGCATAACATACTTTGCTTTCCTTGGAACCATCTTGTTTGTTCATGGGTGTCAAGCATACAAAGTTTTACTTGCCTCGTGAATCATGTTGTTTGTGTTGTGTGGCACCTTATCAAAGTTATCAAGAGGTATAGCTTTGGTATGGTTAGCGTATGGGAGTCGAACTTAGGCATGACTTCCCCATAGCCACTTGCTTGTTGTGTGAACGCAAACCAACCACGTGGGTATGTGTCTCTGGGGGCTCACCTAGTGGACGACATGATGTTCCAATAGCCCTTGTGAGCGTGTGTTTGGTTTGCATAGTGGACATCGTGTTCCATTGGTAAACATTTTTGGAAAAATAGCTTAGATCTGATCCACATTGTGCTGGAAAATGGTCGAGGCTTGATCCACCCCTTTTGTTTTTCTTTTTTTCTTTTTTCTTTATAACTTTGGTAGTGTATGTGTGTACCTTGTTGTTGCTCCTTATAACATTCGCATGTGTGTTCTTTTGTGCTTATGTTGGTTTGCCATAGGATCTTGATCTTTGGGGCTTGTGTAACCCTCTTGATCATTGTCATCTCATCTCACTAGCATCGATACACTTGGACCCCTCTTAATGCAATTTTGTTTACTTTAGTGTGAGTTTGAAGCAAGTTCATCCTCTCACTAAAATGGGGGCTAAATGTAGTGTAGAAAAATGTATCTCTTTACATTTTCACACTTGTTTGGGCCCTCCCTACTAAAATTGGGCTTCTTTATGCCTTATACGGTCCTATTTTGCATCCACAAGCCTTATTTAA
Source organism: Sequoia sempervirens (assembly GCA_007258455.2). Classification (NCBI taxonomy): domain Eukaryota; kingdom Viridiplantae; phylum Streptophyta; class Pinopsida; order Cupressales; family Cupressaceae; genus Sequoia; species Sequoia sempervirens. Next base: position 18,520 of record VDFB02367728.1, read on the forward strand.
TGCATTTATCTAAGGATAATCCCAACACTTAACTAATGACCAATCATAATTCATGTTCTTGGGGTATATGTCCCAAATTTAGTGATCTAGGACTCATACTCCACTTTGGGTGTATGGGTCCCACCTAAGTTTTGGGGCTTGAACTTGAATTTGGCATAGAACTTAACATTTCTTGAAATTTGTGTCTTAAGCCTAGGCTAATAGGACTCATATGCCCCAACTGGTGCATGAGTCCTGCTTTAGCTTGGACCTATTTTGAATTCAATTCTTAGTGGGATTTTATTCTCCTAGATCTGATGTCGGCTTGTAGTGTTGTAATTTTTAGAAATTTGGCATAAACAAGTATAAATACAAGATTATTTCACATATTTTCTCCTAACAAGATCTAGCAATTCAAGTATTATAACAAATTTTATGATCAAAGAGCATTCAAGAGCTGATTATCAAGCATTTTGGATCTATATTCAAGAGTCAAGCATCATGTCAAATTCATCACGCATCATTTGTGTTTTTGAGCTAACATTTGTGATGTAGGTTCTTATGATTAAATCAAGCATTCAAGTTAAGATTCATAACATTCAATCAAGAGTCAAGATCTACATTCATGCTAGCCATTTCACATAAGTTTGTAGCCTTTGTTACAAGGGTTTGGTGAGTTGCAACATAACATATTGTTCATTAATCATTCATTTCATGCTTTTCTATTTCATTTCAAGTTTTGATTACCAAAATAGGGTTTGACCAAGAAAAACCCCTATCCACTAGCAAAGCAACATTTTTCTCTCCTCTACATGTGTGATTGCAGATCCAGATGGTTTGAGGCTTGAAGATCCTTTGAAGACAAATTTTCAAGATTGAAGAAAGTTGTCAAAGTTGTCATCTTCATGGAAAGTCACCTATAGACCAAAATTCAAAGTTTCAGACTCAGAGATTGGACAAGAGAGAAGCTACAAAAGATCACTAAAGGATACCAAAGTTTTAGATAAACCTTGATATTAGGACTAAAGTGCCACCTTGGGCATATGAGTCCTAGTATAGGTCACTTTTCAGCCATTTTTTGTAGATCCAAGTTTAGTAGTTGTAGATTCTGGATTAAGCCTAAAACCCTAAACTACAACTAAATCACCCAGCTTGGCGTATGAGTCCAAGTGTGCATCAAAAGTCATAATTTTGGGATTGCAGGCCTTGTTTCAAGCATCTCTAGTTTTCCAGTTGCACCTCTATTCATTCTCATTTTGTTATTTTGATTTTGAGTTTCATTTCCTAGGTTACATAGCTAAATTTTCATATCATTTGCATTTCCTTCTTTCTAAGCCTTTGCTTAGTGGTGAACCCCCTTTGTTTAATCACACACAAGGAAACCATCCTAACCCTAGTCCATTCCTCAATCAAGTCAATTGGTTGAGGGATCTTGGTTTCCTTTAATGAACTAGACGAAATAGGTCCCCTTGTGTTTCATCTCCTAAAAGTTTGGAGCACCCTATTTTCTTTATTTCAGTATGTATGTATGTATGTATGTATGTATGTATGTATGTATGTATGTATGTATATGTGTGTGTATGCACATGTGTATATATAAGAACATGTCACTTGTTCTTGGTGTGTCTTTTGAACATGTTACAAGTTGGCTAAATATGAAACACCTAATTTGTAGTAGGTTTATCTTAGTTATGTCCTAACAACATCATCCCCCTTTGAAACCATGCTTTTTCCTTAAGACAGGTTGGATCTGTTAGTGTAATTAATATTTAATTACACATTTACATAAGTTTACTAAGGCTTTATTTAATTCCTAAGTTATAGGTTTTATCCTTATCTTATTGAGCTATCTTGTTGTTCAAGATAAGATTAGGGTTATGCATCTTTGCTTTTATAAAGCAAATCATTATCATGTAATTATTGAATTCTTGAATAATCTTATGTTGCACATATTTTTGCAACCTCTCTACTTTTTCTGTTTTTCTCTTTTGTGGGAGGATATTCTAGTTTGCAAATCTGATCTTGGTTTCTAACATGGTATCAGAGCCTTGATTTGCAGCCCCTTCTCAGATTTTTGAGAAAATCATTGTAGGGTTCGTTTGGGATTCCTCGAGGGTATCATGCCTTGAGTTCATTCATGAGGCATTTTGGATCAGATTGGGCTTCACCATTGGATTCAGAGCGCTAGAAAAATTTAGGATTGGCTTTTGTTTTGCAGATTTTGACCATCGTTTTCCAGATTTGTGAGGGTTTCAAGCTCTGAGATTTTTGCAAGATTTGGGGGTAGCCGAATTTTTGGAGCAGTTTGGGGAGAAATGAAGGTCACCATTGCGTTCGCAGCGGCCAAAGACCCTAAGATCGCCTTTCGTTTCGTTGATTTCGGAGAAAGTTGTTTCTGAGGCAAACAAATTTTGCCAAGGAGGTCGTATGACCTCACCAGCTCGCTTCCCAAGGCACGAAAAATGAAAAAAAAATTAAAAAATGGGCTTTCTCGATTTCTACGTTGGCACTACCAGTTCAAATGGTTTGCACCGCCTAACGGCCACCGGGCGGCCACCGAAATGCCACCACCGCCAGGCTCCTCCATCGGCCCACCACCAGCCCTACGCAGCCCCTGAGGGCTCCTCCAACATCCGCCCCGGCCACATGGAGGACCAGGGGTCCTCCGCCAGCCCCTAAGGGCTTCCCTACTTCGTCGGTGGTCGTATTGAAGACTAAGGGCCCACACCTAGATCTGTCGGCCAAAGAATATTCTTTGGGGATTCCAGCCACCGATTCTGGAATATTCCAGCGCGATTCAGTATATTCCGTCGCCGCAAAAAAAAATCCAACAAGGGGGGGCATTTTTTTGCCCCGATGGCCAGATGGCCGTCAAATTTAACATAGTGAAGTGTTGACATCAGCATGACGTCACCCGGCCATACGACCCTCTTTGCCCCTCCTAGCCTTGATTTTTCCTAAAGGAGCAATTTTTTTCTTTTGGGCATAACTTGGGCATACGATATCAAAATCAGGAAAATGAGATATCACCGGAAAGCTGGTTTTGAGAACTTTCTAGTAGCATTGTTTATTTTTCAGTATTTTTCTATTTATCTGCATTTATTGTTGTTTGAAGTTAGATGTTCATTTTGGGCTTCCGAGCTCATAACTTTTTGCCACAATCTCCAATTTTTGTCTTCTTTGAGGCGTTGGAAAGGTATTGAGGAGCTCTATTTTTCTGTTCATGCAATTTTTTATGTATCTTTCCCAAGTTTATCATTACTCCAGATTTTTCTTGATGGGTGTTTTGGAGATTACTTGGATGTTTTGGCAGTTGGAAAGGTGAAACTTGAATATTTATACTTCATTTCAGTACCACATCATCATATTTTATGTTTATGCATGTTTTGCATTCTCTCCTTTTACAATCATTGGGTTATTGTAATAAATGAATTAAGATGCCCAAAGAAATGTTAAAAGAGCAAAAACAATGGCGGAGCGGCAGCGGCGTTTAGGGTTTCGCAGGCACCCAGATCTGGCTTACAGTGCAGGGAACCAGGCACGATGGTCATTCAACAGGAGGAGGAATTGGAATCTTTAGAATTCCAGCTGGGTTGGAAAAAACCAGGCTTGGCAAGCTCCGGTGAACTCGGACTTTAGGGTTGGGTATCATTTTAATGATGGTCGGAATCAGGGGTTTCAACCTAAACAAGGAGAGAGGTTTAGATCATGGAATCTAACGGAAAAGGTGGACTTCAGATGCGTGGAAAGAAAATTTTGGAGACCGAAGGCCAAACCAGACATAGTGGGTTCGAGTCAGGTATCTCCTAAAATTTCTGTCACGACTTTATCTTCTCTACTCTTAGATAATATTGAATGGAGTGATACAGTCAGGTTTCTTAAAGAAAAAGCCTTTTTTATGAAATGGGGGGGGGAAATGGCCGGCGTATGCAAAAATAAGGGCTTGGTGCGACCAAACCTGGGGGAAAGAATGTGAACTGAAAACCTTGGAGAATGGCTTTTACTTAGTGATTTGTAAGTCTGCGCAAGACAAAGATTGGATCATAGAAAGTGGCCCTTTTGAAATGGATGGTTTAGGGTTTCTTATTAAAGACTGGACTCCGAACTTTAACCCTAATGAGACTTTCCTTACGGAAATCCCGGTATGGATAAAATTGAAAAACCTCCCTCATGAATACTGGGACCTGGAGACATTGAGAAGGATAGGAAACAGGTTAGGTAGTTTTGTAAAATCTGAGGAGTCGGTGGATAGATTTGACTTTAGTATCTACCCTAATATTTGTGTTATGAGACAAGGGATCCATTCTTTGCCAGAAACTATTGAGCTTCACACAGGAGAAGGTATTTGGCGTCAGAAGTTAGAAGTGATGGAAAACCCTTTTGAATGTCTGAGCTGTGTTGGAAAATCTGTCTCCACCAATGGTAACATTTTAAAAGTTAAAGGAAAAGATCTTGTTCAAAATTCCTTGTCGGAGGAAATTATTAAGCTTTCAGAGGTTAGGGTTTTGGAAAATGATGACTTTCTACAAGGGTTATGGGGTGTTGAATGGAACTGTAATGTTTCAAAAGCTACCGAAAGCCAGAGTTTTTTGAAAAATGAAGTTGATGCCATTTTCTCGGAAGCCAATATTGAGTTTTCATTGGGCTCTTATGGAAACTCTCAATTGGAGGGTAGCTCTTCAAGGCTAGACTTGGGACACGTGGAAGGTTCTTCTATGGATGTGGCTTTGGAGATGGAGGTTGGTTTAGAGGAAATCAGAAGTGAAAATGGTTTTCTGCCAAGGTCTGAGGCAACTTTTCTTGACAATGATTCACCGGTTCTAGGGCATGTTGATTTTAAGGCTGGTGGTTCGAATGCAACGATGGGAACCAACAGTTGTTCAGAGTTGAGGCAGGAGGAGGAATTTCCTTTGGAAATAAGGAAGGACCAATATATTGGGGTGCACCCAGCAGAGGATTTAGTCTTGGCAAATCATATCCAGGTGGACTCTGAAGTATTTGCTGGTGATGTTTCATTGTTGAAGGATCATTGCAATGAGGTGGATGAGAAAGATTTCAAGGATATCCCAATCTCCCCGATAAGAAACCTAGAGAAAGCCTTTGAAGGAGTCCATGATAGTGGTGGAAATTTGGAAGATTCATCGTCGGCATTCAATTCAGAGGAGGAAGGAGGTGACGGGGATTTGCTGGGTCTACAGGATTCAATTGACATAGTTGAGAAAAGAACCATTGTACAATCTGTAGCTCTCAATAATAAGGTGAAAGTTGGGGAAAAGAGGAGGAGAGGTCCAAAAACCAACAAAATGCGCTTGGAATTGGCAGGTAATGCTGCGGGTGAAAGCAAATTAAGGTCGGGGAAAGGCTATGCCTTCCCCTGACAGCCATGAAAATGTTATCTTGGAATGTCAGGGGCTGCAATGCCCCTGACAAGATCCGTTTGATCAAAAGGTGTCTTGATCAAACGAGGTCAGCCTTGCTGTTGTTACAAGAAACAAAGGTTAAAAATTTAGATGTTCCTCTTTTCTCAAGATGGTTTGCTTGTTGGAATTGTGCCCTTGTTGGGGCGGTTGGTGCGTCGGGTGGCCTGGGCGTAATTTGGAATAGTGAAGTAATTGATGTTCAGGTTGTGAGCCAGGACTTAAATTGGCAATGGCTCAAGGTGGTTTCCAGTCAATTAAGTAACTCTTTCTTTATTCTCAACATTTATGGTCCTTCTAGTACTGCTCAGAAGAAGGTTTTATGGCAGGACCTTTCTTTGCTTTTATCGGCAAATAGTGGCAGCAGGTTCGTTCTGGGTGGTGACTTTAATGCAATTCTATGCCCGGCAGATAAACTGGGAGGTGTGTGCTAGGCGGGTCAGAGTCAACAGGATTTTAGTGATTTTGTCTTAAACAATGGGCTGGTTGAAGTACAGTTCAAGTGTGGTATTTATACTTGGACAAACAGGAGGAAAGGTTTTTTAAACATTGCAGAAAAATTGGATAGGTTTTTTCTATATGGGGATTGGGCTTCTTTAAACTGGGCAAATGTGGCGGAAGTTCTTCCTTTCTCAGGCTCGGATCATTACCCGATTTGCCTTAGATTTCAGGAGGATTCAACCCCGGATAGATGCCCGTTCAAATTTGAATCTATGTGGTTCAGGGATGCTAATTTCAAAGATTTGGTTAAGGAATGGTGGGTGAATGCTCCAAGGTGGTCCGGTTGCAAAGCTTTTATATTTTTCAAAAAACTGCAGTATGTCAAAGAGTGTATAAAAGTTTGGAATCGTGTGTCTTTTAAAAACATTTTTAATGAGAAGTTGTTGTTTGAGGAAAAGCTTAGGGAGCTGCATGCTAAGGTAAGCACTGAAGGAATGCGGGAGATTGATTTCGACTTAGAGAAGAAGTTGAATAAAGATTATTCTGAAGTCCTTGCTCGTGAAGAAATTTTTTGGCGCCAGAAATCGAGAGAAACTTGGCTGAAGGACGGAGATAGAAACTCCAAATTCTTCCACAATTCGGTTAAGGTGCGTAGGTCGCTCAATAAAATCTGGTCAATAAAGAATGGTCTGGGTGAAACTCTTTCGGATGAGGATCAAATTAACTCAGAGGCGGTCAGGTTTTTCTCTGAGGGTTCTAAATCAAAGGTTTTTGACTCAGATTCAGGGTCTAATCTATTGGATGTTATTCCCTGCTGTATCTCTGATGCACAAAACGAGATGCTGATGGCGGAGGTTTCCTTGAAGGAAGTGAAAAAGGCGTTGTTTGGCCTAGGGGGGACAAGGCCCCAGGACCAGACGGGTTCCCTGCTAGTTTCTTTCAAAGATTCTGGGAGCTTTTAGGTAATGATATTAGGGAGGTGGTTGAAGAATCCAGGAAAAATGGAGTGGTTCTTAAGGAGTTAAATAACACTTTCATTGCTTTAATCCCAAAAAAATCTGAGGTTAACACCTTCGAGGACTTCCGACCTATATCTTTATGCAATACGCTGTATAAGGTAATTGCAAAGGTAATTGCTAATAGGTTAAAGTTGGTTCTTAAATCTGTAATTTCTGTTGAACAAAGTGGCTTCTCTCTGAACCGGTCAATTTTTGAAGGGATTATTGTAGCCCATGAAGCAATACACACAATCCGCAAGGCAAAATTAGAGAAGATGTTGGTCAAGTTGGATATAAGGAGAGCCTATGATGAGGTGGATAGGGGATTTTTGCTGAAAGTTTTGGAAAAATTTGGTTTTGGGGTGTCGTGGCGTGAGTGGGTGAAAAGTTGTATTAGTGCACTGCGGTTTTTCGGTGTTGGTAAATGGTAGCCCCCAGGGTTTCTTTGGAACAAGTAAGGGTCTAAGGCAAGGTGACCCTATGTCGCCTTTTCTTTTCATCATTCTGGCAGAGGTTTTGGGCAGATTGATCTCTCAAAAGTGGTGTGAAGGCCTGTGGAAAGGTATTAAAGTGGCTGAAGGGGTCGAAGCTGTCTCACATTTGCAGTTTGCTGATGACACTCTCTTACTGGGGGATGCCACTTTGAGAGAGGCCAGGGTGATGAAGAAATCTCTCGATGAGTATGGTTTGGCGTCGGGTCAGTGCATTAACTGGAAAAAATCTGAAATCTTCTTTTTTAACACCCCTCTCCAACGACAAATTGACATCAGCCGTGTTCTAGCTATGAAAATTGGTTTGTTGCCTAGTAAATATTTGGGCATTCCTTTGTTTGGAGGGGGGAATAAATCTGGTTTTTGGAAGGACCTTGTGGATTCTTGTGTGAAGCGGATGGAAGGCTGGAAGAGTAGGTGGCTGACCTCTGCTGGGAGAATCCTTTTGTTAAAATCAGTGATCTCTGCCATTCCAATTTATTCCATGATGTGCCTGAAAATCCCAAAGAAGATTCTGAACTCAATAGTGCAGTGTATGAGAAATTTTTTTTGGAATGGGGCTAATGAAGATGATAAAATCCCACTGTTGCCTGGGATAAGATCTGTAGGGCTAAGGTTAATGGAGGTGCTGGTCTGAGGGACTGGAAGCTACTCAATGAAGCTCTTGGGGCGAAGCTTGTGTGGAACCTTTATGCAAATCCTAGTCTTTTATGGGTTAAAATCCTTAAGGCCAAATATCTAGACTCTAATGAGAACCATAGAATATTCACAATTCGAAATCCCCCAACAGGATCGGTGATCTGGAATTTTATTGTGTCATGTAGACCTGTGATTCTAAATCATCTTACGTGGCAGATTGGTAATGGTGAAAAAGCTAATTACTGGGAGGATTCTTGGGAAGGCTTGCCAAATATTGGTGAAGGACCGGATTTTGGTGCTCTTAGACAGCACTTCTCACAAAAATGGGGATTGAAGGTTAAAGACTATGTGACCTTAAAGTAGGGACCGTTGGGTAATGAATGGGTGTGGAAGGATGTAGAGGGGGATGGTCTTTTTGAGGAGCAAATCCAATCTATGCAAAGGTTGTTTCAAGAAAGAAAGGTCTTCATATCTGGGGGGGATGATAAATTGATTTGGTGTGGCTCCTCATCTGGTTCTTACTCAGTTAAAATTGGTTATCAACTCCTGGATGCTATGGAACGGGAGATTTTCTGGGCAAAAGACTTATGTTGGAATAAGCATGTTCTTCCGAAAGCAGGAACATTTGCTTGGTTAGCGGTTAAGGGCAAAATTCTGACTGGTGAAAGGAGGAAACGTTTAGGTGTTGTGGGCCCTTCTAAGTGTGTTTTATGTGATAAGGCTGAGGAGACAGTTGATCACCTGCTTGTTCAGTGTGAAATGGCTTCAAAGTGTTGGGAGCATGTGCGTCATAAACTAGGTTGGCAGGGTCCTTTGCAGAGGACAGTGCGTGAAGTTTTTGAAAGCTGGCCGAGAAAGTTACATTGTTCCTGTTTATCTAGTATTTGGGAGGTGACGCCCTCCTTGGTGATTTGGGAATTATGGAAAGAAAGGAATAGGCAAATTTTTGTTGAGAAAAAAGAAGCTTTGCAAAGAGTGTTATGGCGTATTGATCATGGTATTGAAGAAGTTATGAGTAGTGCAGTTTCAGATCCTCATTCTCATCAACTACCTTTCTCTATGATGGACACTCGAATTCAAAGGGCATGGCCTGGCATTCGAATCAAGTCTTGGCCGGGCTCGGTTAAAGTTAAGTCTGAGGAAGCTTCTAGTGTAATGGTGAAGTGGGAAAAGCCGTTGGATGGGTGGATTAAAGCAAATTTTGATGGGGCTGCAAGAGGTAATCTTGGCCCGTCTGGTGCTGGGGTGATTCTTAGGGATCATCTTGGAAACACAATAGCAATGGCAGCAAAAAATCTTGAAGATGGGACGAATAATGTAGCGGAAGCCAAAGCGGCTCTCATGGCAGTTAAATTGGCTATGCAGCTCGGTATCAAAAAATTACATTTAGAAGGAGATTCTTTAATAATTATCCATGCTATTAAATCAGGAGTTTTAAAAGCTTGGCATCTCCAAAATTTAGTTAATTCGGTGGTTCAAGGTTTGGCATCTTTTGATGATTTTTTGGTCACTCATGTTAAAAGAGCTGGGAATAAGGAGGCGGATATTCTTTCTAAGTGGGCAGTTTCTTTTGTGGATGTTGGTCACTTGTCTATCATAGATTTTAGAAATTTTCATCCTCTCTGATGCTGCGGTGGTGGTCTTTGGTCGTGTTTGGTTGGTGGTGGCGCCTTTTTTGGTCTGTTGAGTTTTTTGGGTGTTTTTTGTTATGTCTGAATTTGTAAGGTGGCGGGATCCTTTGTAAGTGGGTGGCTCTTTTATGGTGTTTAAGTGTTCTTTTTTATTGGGGTCAGATAGTTAATAATTTGATCTATCCAAGTGGTAGCCCAATTCATGGTGGCGCGGGTAGTGGATGGTACAACCAGCTGGCAAAGGACGGTATGGGCAGTGTGGACGGATTGTCATTAAGGAGGGCATCTAAGGTTTCCTTCTTTCATCCAAGGCACCGGCGTAAGTTGGTCTAAATGTCCTTTGATTGTGAGTTTGTAGCCGGCGGAAGTACCAGGTGCGGGCCTTTAGCTGGCAGAGTAATAAATGGAGCAATTTTGAATGAACTGCTTCATTATTTTCAAAGTGTTTTTCTGGTGGAGTGGCGTCAGGTGTAGAATGATGGAGGCAATGTGGGGATTTTCGACTAAATTGCAGTAGAGGGGATTTTTTGGTCCCCCGACAATGAAACGAATGAAACAGGTGCTTAAAATCCAACGGATGGAGGTTGTGGAAGCGGTGGTAGTGGTTTTAGGCCCACACTTCATGGAAGCTTCGCATAGGGGGCGGTTAAACACTGATATTGCTTCAATGATCTTTGCATGGGCAATGGAATTAGGCGAAGATGGCAAAGAAACTAAATGGGTGTTGCTTAAACTCTTCGATGGTGCTTTACTTGGTAAACTGGAGTCTTTTTTGGAGTGGGCAGTCCTGGGGGTTGGCTTTGATGTCTCTGAAGGCATCGAAGACATGGACGAGGTGACAGAAGAAGGCCTGATACCTTTTATCAGGTGGAGGCGGCGAACGAACAAAGAAGTCTACAAACAAGCAGTGTCAGCGGCTTGGAAAAATTTAAAACTGGAACTTCACCGCCCGAGGGTGAATTTACACCAGGTGAATGTCAGGGCGCCATGCCAGGTGAACATAAGGGTGCCAAGCCAATTCCCTCGTAAGAAGCGGGGTAAACGTAGGAATAGTCGGCGTGGAAGGGGTGCTTCTGGGAGCAGGGCTTAAGGTGGAAGTGGTGATGGTTTTTTGGGGCCGGGTTTCAATTGCGTTCCAAATCTCACAGTTTTTTGAAGGGCGTTTGGGTGCAGCTGGGTGCGAACGGAGGATGTCGAATTATGCACAGATAGCTTGCGGCGTGTGTGGTGCGTTTGGAAGTTTTTTGGGGCCATGGTGTGGCGGCTTCTGTCGGTGGTTTGGTGGCGGCGGGCTGGTGGACTGTTAGTTTGAAGGGAGATGCTTTGGCATAACGATCATCCTCGTTTAAGGTTTTTTTTGGCTGGGTGTTTTTTTAAATTAATGTTTTCATTGCTGAATATGCTCAGGGGAGTTTTTTTTGTTATCTCTGGCTGGATGTAAAGCCCGTGGGGCATCAATATTGTATTCTTGTAATTTCTATTTTTTTAATAAAATATAAACTTTTACCTTTCAAAAATAAAAATAAATGAATTGAGATAAAGTTCCATTAGGGGATTTCTTGCATAATAATCTGATTAGAGTGTGCATGCACTTTGATCTCCATATTCATCTTGTTTTGATGGCAAATCGCATAGGTTATCTGGTTTCCCATTTTCTTTTGGCCACATTTTTGCTATAGCTTGACACATATCGGATTCATCGGTTCACACTTCACATTGGGATTTTATGGTTCTTGATCCTCATTGGTTCAAATTCTTCTCAGTTTGAGGGCCATGTTTTTATGGTTAATGTTCCAAAGTCTTCATGGTACTCCCTCCCATGGAAAAGTTTTAGTCACAGTTTGGCATCGGCATCGAGATACACGGTTTCCAGATTATGTCATCATTTCATTTACTGTTGCTTCATAGATTCCAGGGTTGTTCCAGTTTGTGAGTTTTCCATTATTTCGTGGCATCGGGTCTACTGTCACATTATCATGATTCTGGTTTTGGTTTCAGTTGTAGACAGAAGTATCTTTCCTTGCCTGTCAGATTGTGGTTCCAGTGTTACTCCACAATGTTCTTCCAGTGCTTCTTTGCAATAGTCATCTCATTGTAGGGGGGCTTGTCCCACTAGGTTTTCCTTCTCTACCTCATCTTTGCGTTTGTACATGAGTACATGATCAGGCCTTGTTGCCGGGACTCATATTTGCATAATAATCTGCTTCTCCCTAAGTTGCACTTATGAGGGGGTGTTAGTGTAATTAATATTTAATTACACATTTACATAAGTTTACTTAGGCTTTATTTAATTCCTAAGTTATAGGTTTTATCCTTATCTTATTAAGCTATCTTGTTGCTAAAGATAAGATTAGGGTTATGCATCTTTTCTTTTATAAAGAAAATCATTAACATGTAATTATTGAATTCTTGAATAATGTTATGTTGCACATCTTTTTGCAACCTCTCTGCTTTTTCTATTTTTCTCTTCTGTGGAAGGATTTTCTGGTTTACAAATCTGATCTTGGTTTCTAACAGGATCTACCCACCATACTGAAGAAAAATAGTGTTGGTGCAACCCTACAAAAAATTTATTGCAAAATAGAAAATTGTGATTGCCACTTTATTCTCAAGGCAGGATATTATTATGAATCCCATAAATTTGTACATATGTGTTATCCTATTGTTGTATAGCCTATTATAGTGATTGGATATGTCCATTGGTGCTCATTAGCATAGCCTCGCCTTCTATTATATATGCTAGGATCTTAATGGAGTTAATGACTTTTGTTAACAACCCTATCACATGTACCAACAAAAAGCTAACCACTTTCATTAATATGTTTATCTGAGCTTGCAAACCCTCATGTTGATCATGTACCTATTGATAGTGAATATATAGGTTTTCAATTTATAAATGGATATTCCCATTGAAATATTTTGTTGCATCATAGGTAGTGTATGCCTACATAATCTAGTTTCAATGCTTTCCATTTGGATTTAAAGTAGATTATGGTGGATGTTAGTGATCCTAGACAAAATTGGTACAATATATTAATGTTATTGATGATTGTTTGCATATTCTTGACATCAACTTCTAGCTTGGTGTCTGTGATGACACATTTCTTGCCTATATCTTCCAACTATTTTTTCTCCATTTCTAGTACCAATTTTTATATGATTGTATCTTGCTTATTCTAAATTTCTAGCAATGGCCCACCTATCATCTATCACAATTGTTGATCTAATGGTTTTGAAGTATCCTTACTAAGTTTTAATACTTGTGTGTGTTGTAATGATGGAATACTCAATAGACTATGAGTTCCACATATTCTTTGAGGATATCTTTTCTTGTGGTAGTATGAAGTACAAGCTAGATCTACTTTTTTGCATCAATATTTTTTTGATTTTCTACATAGGTTCAATCAAAGAAGATGTTGGCTAGGAGAGTGACATCTATTTTGTTGGGTTATTTCTTCACCACCTATTAATTTTCCATTATCCTATGTAATCTCCTTTTATTTTTATTATTTTTCTCCTCATATTTCATTTGAGGTCTCTTCTTCCCTACTACACTACCAATTTATGTCTTAATAGTGGCTTCCTCTATCCTTATATATCATGTTCCCTTTCTTCCAATAATGTGTTATGTCGTTTGTGTAGCTTCTAAGGTTTCCTACTTGAGATTTTTTTTGGATTCATTACCTTGAAATAAGACGATTTTAACTATTTATTTTTACCTAAATTATTATTAGGAAAGGTGTCTCAACCTTGCTCCTATTGATAAAATTATAAAAAATGTGATTTTGGAGTTATAAAATAAAAACTCAATTTATGGGTTGTAGAGTTAGTTTTTGGCTAAAATAAATATTTTGAGATGTTTGGCACTACCAAAGGGGGTGCTTGTTGTTTAGGTCTCTTCAATTTCTGCAATTAAAAAAAAATAGGCCCAATTGACCTTCAGGATCAAAAGTTATGGCTTGCAAAATTTGCATAGGAAATGTAAAAACATGTTGGACACATAAAAGAGTTGTAAGGTGGAGTTACAACTATTGACCAGCTTATAATGCATGTTATTACACATCACAAGATATCTTTGAATGGAGATAATGGAATTAAAAAAGAATGACCAATTTGGTGAGTGGATTATAATGAGGTTATGACAAGTGGAAGGAATGTGTTATTTTTGGCTTATGGGCACATCTTAAGATTTTGGATTCAGTTATAATTTTATGGCTGGTTTTAGATCATAGTTTTCCAATTATCATTTGATGGTTTCATGTATTATGTCATATATATTATATGCTTGAGATGAAGGTTGGGTGTAGAATTGTTCAGATATTATTAAGCTATTAGAGTTCCTCCAAATCCATGGGTGGTGATACACTTGCGAAAGCTTGCTTTGCAAGTTTATTGTAACTATTTTATTTATTGAATAATACATAGGGTTAATTTGGAGAGTGGGTTTTTTCTCCTAAAAGTGTATTACCCATGTACACTTATGGTATATTGTTTAATTTATGTTTATATGCATTTATTCTTTCTATAGTTATTTAAAGATTAAATTTTTCACAACACTCTCCTTATAATTTTAGTTTAGGAAGAATTTACATGTACCTTGCTTCCTTTCAATTTCATTGTCTACAATTGTCTCAACTTTGATTTTTCTTTTAGGGGATAAATCTAGCACAATTTCCTCCAAAGATTCCTCTCTTAACTTCTCTTCTATTTGTACTAATTCTTCCATTTTTTATTTGATTATTAAAATAAATATTTTGGGAATCTCTTGATGATTTCTACCAAGGTCCTAGAGTTGTTTGAAGTGTGGTCAAGCATTACTTTTTCAATCACTTCCTTGTTTTATCTTAATACTAGTGGACACATTTGTATCATCTTTAAAGGCATCAAATGTGTAAATAGACTTGTAGACTTAGTTAACATCCATTATTTATTCTTTTTCCTCTTGCTCTGATATTTGTGGAGCTAACTCTGCTTGTGGTTTCCTATGTAAGTTAAATCTTTTCAGTTTCTTCGATTGTAGCAAACCCTCCTATCTAGTTTCCTCTCCTTTCTTTCCTTCTCCTCTTTTTTTTGTTTGCAACATGAGTATTTCCTTTAAATTGGATTTTATTTTTATCTTTTCTTTAGTTGCAAGGATTCCCCTTTCTTATTTTCAACACTCATTCATAAGAGAGCCTATATACCCTCTTTTACCATTGATTATTGCTTACCTACCCCTATTTCATCTTTTTGAAGTGGTGTGGCTGATAATTTTATCCTTATGGTCACTTTTTGACAACCTTGTTTTTAGTTCTTATTTCCCTAGTGCCTAATGTGTTTCAAAATCTCTAATCTTGAACACTAGGGATTATTATATGAGTTTATCAGAGTTCCATACTTGTGGCTAACCTACTTTTACTAATGTTGGGGAATCAAATATCTCCATTACTAGTTGTGGTTTTGGATCCTTGGCAATTTTCCTCATTTCTAATATATTTTTTCTTATTTTTCCTACATGTTCTACTAACTTTTGCTTACTCTATTTATCCAAAAACTCCTTGTAAGTTCCAAACATTTGTGCATTGAGGTCCTTTGGAACATATATCAACTCATCATCAACCTCATATGGTAACTCCAATACCAAAGACGTATGTGGATTTGCCACCTCCAAGAATATATGGTCTTTGTTGATTACAAATAAAATTATCATTTGCATGTTTCCTTACTATAAGTATTAAATTTAGTCACTATTCTATATCTAGGTTTGAAAACCCATAAAGAATCCCTAATATACCTTGTTGTATGATGTGGAATTTTAAAAATGTTTCATATGTTCATTGATTTGTGTTGCTACTAGATTGTCTAATGTCCATATTTTGTCTACAAATATTGTAATCTCTTCTTGAAATAAAATACAAAGTATATTATTAGAGATCCATACTTGAATTGATACATTTTGCTTACATTTGTGTTGTTGATATTTTTAGGAGTTTCTCCCCTAATACCTCATATAGATCAAGCTCCTTCCCTTGGACCACAATTTGGTATGTAGTGAGTATGGATGTGATATTTGTAGAGACTTCTCTATTTGTATGATATCTTATAAGTAATTCCTAAAATGGTGTACCATAATATAAGGTTTATAATCTTATCCACAACCAAATTTATTCCATCTAGAATAGCTCCTATCAATTCCAACATTGTATTATTGCTTTTTTTTTCTTTGAGGGAAGTTTGTCATTATTCCACAACCTTGTAACCATGTGAATAACTTCTTTTATAACCTAGTAGGGTTGGTCCAGGTACAATTAATCATCATAAATTTGGTTGAAAATAATTAATTATTATAGAAGTCTCCTTAATACACAATTTTAGAAAACCTTTTTATACTTGAATCTTGAATTTTCCAAATTATCAATGTTGAAGATATTCTTGTTCCCTTGGTTTAAGGAGTGACCTTTTGAGTGGGTTGAATCTAGTATGGTCAATATTTGTTAATTTTATATGGATATACTTCCTTGTTTATCAATATTTGCTAATTTTATATGGATATACTTCCTTATGGATATCCATTGGTATTGTTGGTAGTCAAAAACTTTGTTGCACTTCCTAAAGGAAAATCTCATTCACAAGGATAAGGTTTTCATCATGCAAGTGAAATAAAATCATCAAAAAACTACAGAGGGTTAATATCCAAATCTATAAGAGTGGGCTATCTCTCCTACACTTCGATCTCAACTTAGACTTAGGAGAGTGTTCCTAGGGGTATGCCTTAATAGGAAATGAAATCAAATAAAATGGACAGCTAAAACCACTACAACCAAATCCAAATTCAATCTTAACCCTAAATATTGTCACTAGGTTAAGAAAAATTGGCTAAATATAACCCCTATATCTAGCTGATATGAATGTGCAAACATAACCTGCATAAAGTATATCTATTGAATGTTTACTTGAGAATGATTCCCTGGTCATATTGGCAATCATGGGTGCATGGGAAGGACCACCTAAACTAGAATAGAGATGATTAATTCTTTGTTTATTTTGAATTATTTGAGATTGGCTAGGTAGACTAGAGACCAATGCCTATCTATTTGGGCAAAAAATTCATAGATAGTAGGAAAGGAAACCATGGAGGGAGTATAAAAGAAATGATCTAGGAAGATATATCATCAAGGCACAAACATCACACAAAGATAATATTTACTTATCCAAACTAAACTAATGAATCCATGTGAAACATGTAAAAGGCTTTTATAAAGCTTGCAATATTTGAAATATTGTTGCATTCACCAATTTCATGTTACAATCATACCAAAAAATGTGGCAAGGGAAAATATTTACATATGTCAAAGACCTTCTTAGATAAATACAAACAACAATGCAAACATTCACTATATAATATTTTTACATGCATTTTGTTCTTCACATGCTCCACAAATCCTTAGCATTTCTACAATTGGATAGAGTGTGAGTTGATACCCTATACAATCTTCTAGACTTGCATCAACTCTTGTGACCACTAAAAGAACCAAACTCCTAAAAAATGAGACTCTAAAACCAACATAGCCCTCTAGGCACCAAAATCCTAAACTACAACACTATACATCACAATCAAAATTCACAGTGAGGAATATATCTCACCCAAAATGAGTGCTCCCTAATG
This sequence comes from Sequoia sempervirens, assembly GCA_007258455.2. Taxonomy (NCBI): domain Eukaryota; kingdom Viridiplantae; phylum Streptophyta; class Pinopsida; order Cupressales; family Cupressaceae; genus Sequoia; species Sequoia sempervirens. The sequence continues at coordinate 35,761 of VDFB02367728.1, forward strand.
AAATATGTTCTTTGCATTAAACTTTGGTGGTTGGGCAACATGAAAACATTAATGGTAATAGATGAAACCAAATATGTGCATTGAAATATTTCCACCCAAAACATTCATGAGGTTGCCAAGTAGACCATGGTTATTGGAGGATTGTATTAAAAACACCTAACTTAGTAAAGGAGTAAGTAAGATGCAAATGTAGAGCCAAAATGATGAAAACTTGGATGCCCAAACACCATCGAAGCCTTTTGTACGTTGAAATTAAGCTTTACAAGAAAATGACCTCCACGAGTCACATCCATATTGGGACTCTATTTAATTCACATACCTCCATTTGCATCATCTTCTTCTTTCTCTCTTAGTCCTTTGTAGAAGATTGACCTCCATGTGAACTATGTAGGAATTTTCCCCACTACCAAACATACAAGAAAGTTGGTTGCCAAGTGAACATTTTGGGAAGACCCAAGTGAACCTGTCAACTACAACAAAAATTTGGTTCAAATGAAAATTCTTGATAATGTTGTCAGCAAGGATGATGTCACAAGATGCTAGCATGATGTCATAAATAGACTAGGTAATTTGAATGAGGTGGCATCAACAAGGTGGGATTACATCAACATGATGCCATCAAGGAACAAATATAATAAAATAGAATGGAACAGGTTTGCAGACAAAGGAATTTAAACCAAGTGAAGAAATTTGGAAGTGGAAGTTCATATGAATGGAAAATTTTTGCAAAAGGATTTATGCAATAAAAATGAAAGTGAACTAGACAAGAGCATCAAAAAGGAGTTCACTTAAAAAATCCCACAAAATGAAGATGGCATCGCTAGGGTGGATGTGGGAAGATGGACTCTATCAACTCAAAAAAACTTAGGCATTTTTTGAATTCAACTACATTTGCGAGGAATCTATTAGGAAGTGAAAATATGGAAAGTTCATTGGCAACTAAAATTAAGATAGTTCATATGGAAATGCCTACAAAACCAGATGGGCACATTTTCATGCAAAGAGAAAAAATCCAAGTGAGCTGGCTAAACATTGAAAATTGTAGTTCAATTAGGCATTAAGATCCCATAAGACTATATTTATCCAATCTTTTACATGTTTTCTACCTTTTACAGGAATCAACATCTAAATTGAAACCTTGTGGGAAGACCAAACCAAACTGCACTATGTGGGAAAAAACATTTGAACTACACCTAGGCCAAATGGAAAGAGAAAACCCATAATTAGGCCTAACTTTTTATGCTCTACCCAATTATGCTAAGAAATTTGGCAAGGGACCACCCATATTAGATATAAAAAATTGGTTATTAACGAGCAGTCATGAACTAGGTACACAAAATAGAAGGGACTCAAGACAAAAGATAAATATAGATTTGAGTCCTAACAATGGATTTGGTTGGGGACATGTGTCACTTTCAAGAACAATAAGATTCTAGATCTCCAAACAAACCAAAAATGAGGAAAACGAAGGACTGAGACTAACTCATGAAGGAGAAAAAACATATGTACATGGCAAGACACAATATTTATAAGGAGAAAAACAACCTACAACCAATGACATGAAGGTACAAAACTATAAATATATGGTTGCATAAAACTTACCACTCTATTGCAGGTCAAACCCTTCAATATACCCACAAAACCTAGCTATGGACAAGTTGCTACATCCACTTTCCTTTGTCAAAGAAAATTTTGATGAAGGAATTGATTTCTTTCAACTCAATTATTTCCTTGGCTCAGATAAAACAAGTACAACCTTTTCCCTTTAAGCACAAACATGTGATTACTATTGAACACTAGTGAAGACATGCTCCACTGGATTGACTTTACCACTATATGGAAACCACAAAACATAAGCCACCATGCTATGTTGCATTACATTCTTCATTTTTATAGTAGTAGGGGGCAACAATTGAAAACTTAGATCATAGCGAAACATCATATTTTCATACTTGTTGATCTCATCATATGAATTGAGGCAAAAAGAGAATGCCTCACATTCACATAGCAAAGAATAGCATGCCTCTTCATCTTATTGACCTGTAGAAGGAATATCCTCTTATAACAAATAAAACTATTTTTTTTAAGCTTTGGCATAAAAGAAATTTGAGCAGTAAGCTAATCATTAGGCTGGAGAACAAGTTGTTTCTCAACACCATCATAAGATACTTGTTGGGCCCAAGTGAAACACTTGAACTTAGACACACTATAATAAGCTAAATTGTCACAAAAGAAAGACTCATATTTAATTTTTCACTATTTTGGGATGATAGAAAACCAAAATACTTCATTGTAATTTATGTTGATGCAAACTTCATTACAACTATTGGGATCATGAGACACTTTAGGTGAAGAACTAAATTCTTCAAATTATCTTGCTATTCTGATTTCTTCTTCCTCAATCAATGAAACATCAACATTTGGTGACCTTATTGAAGCACACTATGCATGAGGAAGACAACAAGTCTTACACCAAATAAACAAGTTCTCATATGCATCCACATGAACATTATCTTCAAACTCTTTAAGGGTAAGGTCTTCAAATTGAAAATCATATTGTACTAGAATTTATTTCAACAATCGCATCCCTAGGTACAACCATGTCTATATCACTCTCATGCAAACAAATATAAGAAGCTTCATTAACAATGAGAGGGACAAAATAGGGCAATACATCAAACAAGGAACTAGTTTCTTGTTCACCCTGGATATCATAAATACGTGCATACCCCATGTAATCAATTCCATGAACTGATTCACCTAAGTAATCATTTATATTTCCACACATTGTATTCCCAATGGGTGGGGTAGAAATAATTGTGCCTCGTCATTCAAATTTGCTCCTTTTGGAAATTCATGTTCATGAGTTGTAGGCACTTATTTATTCTTTACTACCCATCGTTCCATTAAATATTCCTTTCTCTCTATCATCTTCATTGCAATGTTTTTGATTAGAGGTAAAACAGGTTTTGAAGGGGCCCCGAAACCCTTTACCAAAAAGGAACAAATATATCAAAAGATAACAACAATTAACACACATTAGCCAAAAAATAAAACACCATTAGCGCAACAACAACCAAAAAATAGGAACAAAACAGTAGCACTACATATTCTTCAGATAGCAGCAGCCTCCATGTCACTTATCCCAGTCTTTTGAAGGTCATCCATCACTTCAAACATTTTCTTAGCAGGAGCACCACCCTGCATCTTGGTTTTATTACATGTACACACACCACGACCACCCAAATTTACCTCACTAATCAAAACATTTTTCCCATCACCATCCTTATCAATAGTCACATCTTCCTCCACAGGCCTACCAACAACATCAACAACCCCACTAGAAACCATCTCCTTTGTCTTCTTGGCCATAACCACAAGGGGGGAAATGCCAACAAATTCAAACTTGACAAATTTATTCCCTTCCCCACCCTTCTCCAAGTTAGCACTAAGCCTTTCCATTTGGTCCTCAAGGGTCAAAATTTTGAGCTCTAACATCTGCTTCATGTTTAGGGTTTGCTCAGCAACAATTTTTAAAGATTCAAACAGCTCATCAATTTGACTTTGAGTTGATGACTCACCCCCCTTACTCACAACCCCATGAACCCGAACATTTGTCATATTAAGTTCATGAAACACCCACTTGACCAATTTAAACAAAGAGATAGAACTCTCCTTAGCCAACCCCAGAACATCAGAGATATCCTCATGATCAAAATTAAACACATCCTTACTCATAGTAGTATCCTCCTTAGAAGATCTAACTTTATCCTAACTAACACAAATCTACTTACCTTTACCACTAGGAATCAACATTTGAAGCTTGCAGACCGAATCAACAATAAACTCAACAACAGACCATCTTCTATTCAATGTTGCCACATCCACACCCAGGGAATCCACAACAATCTTCCCACCAACATCCTTTAAGGGAGAGTGCGCTTGCATTTCCAACAATTGGCTCGTAGACCTAACAACCAACTTCTTGTTACTACCAGCCTCTTGTTCCTTCTTTCTCTTATTTTGCACAATAGGGGACGAAGGGGACCTCTCTTCAGCTTTCTCCTTTCGACTAGTAGCAGGGGCTTCCATATTAATTAGCTTATCATGAACTTTTTGCTCACTACTAGTCTCATATCCCTTCATATTAGGACCCAACTCCCCTTTACCAGACATTCCAACTTCTGGAGGTTGCAAGGGCACATCCAAGGAAGCTTGGGAGTCTGGGACATAATCAATATCATCCTCAGTTTCAGACCTTCATCACAATGTTATTATCACCAATATTATCTTTTTCCCACTATAATTTCCTATTTCTTCCCATGGAAATTTTGTTTGATGTAATGATAATATCATTATTTAGTGCAAGTATATGTTCAACTATCAATTGATATCCATTTATAATTACTTACACTACTACTACATCGGGCTAGGATTTCACATCATCATGTGGTATCTTGGAATGCGAAGATGGTTGGGTGAGTTCCTTGGAGTGTTCTATGTTGTGAGCAAGCAACTCACATTATTTCTCATCAACACTTTGCACATTATGAAAGCACTCATTAGTTGCATTATAATGAATATATTCATCTTCTCCATCTATGGAGCTATACAGGTCAATGCATTATATTGACTATCCTTGTCTTCATAATATTGAGAACAATCCTCCTCATATATAAGATCTTCATTTCTACTCACAAAAAGGGAATTTGGATTCTTGAGGATAGCAAGTTAAGCTTCTTGTAACCTAATGTATGCAAGCATTTGTTGATTCTCTTGCTTAAGGTGATAGAACACCTTATGATGTTTTTATTGTATTCTATCTTGGGATAAAGAGTATATTGGTCAATACCATATGTTTCTATATCTTGATAACCCATGCCAATATTTTGTGTATTATAATTTTTATCCATATTCATCCTACCACGAAGCATATTTATTACTTTTAATTCAACCTTATTTTTCTCAACAACTGCCATTTATTTATGTGTCTCCATTCTAAATTGCTATAAAAATTCATCTAGTTCATCATTATTATCATATGATGTGTTGGGAAAAGGGGAAGACTAGTAATCATGATATGTATTATAATATGTATCCTTGTCCCTTCTACCAACAATCATGTAATTTATTTCTTCATAATCAATCCTAGAGATTTGCCTATATTTCTTAATTGTGTTGCTACTTGAATCATAAAAAGTATATATGTTTTGATTTCTAAAATTGATACAAGAACTATTTCTACTTGTAGAACAAAATTTTGAGATTTGAATGGTATGTATGAATGACTTACCATTACTATGAACTTCTCATGAAGGATATCTTTGTACACTAGTGGAAGCTTCATTTTATCCTTCTTTGTAAATGGGTTGCATTCTTTTATCCATCACAAATCCTTTTTATTTATTTTTTTGATTGCTAGGTTGATTGAGATAGAGTAGCCACTGTTCATTTGGAAGAGACAATATTTTCTAGCAACTAATACATCAAATACCAAACAAGAAAATTTCCCTATTTTAAATTGTAGAGGTTTTCAAGATAAAACCAAAGTTCCTTATCCCTGACAATAGTGTCATTTTGTTGGAATAATTTAAAATTGTATGCCAAACTTACCCAACATAATTTCATTGGAAAAAATGGAAAATAAGATGCAAATGTGTTTCAAATATTCATTGGGTTCACACTTCATTTGCAATGGCTCAAGTAACTTCTTCCTTGAATATAAAACCATTATGATGGTGCTAAAAAATGTTGCTTCACTTCCTAGAGAAAAATATCACTCACGAGGCTAGGGTTGTCATCATGCAACTAAAATCAACTCATCAATAGACCGTGGAGGGTGAATGGCCAACTTTAAGAGAGTGGGTTATCTCTCCTACACTTCAAACTCATCTTAGACTTGGAAGGTTGTTCCTAGGGTATGCCTCAACAAACATTGAAATCAAACAAAATGGACAACCAAAACCAATGGTAATCTTAACCCAAAATATTTTCACTAGATTTAGAATAACTAGTTGCATATAACCCCTATATAGTTGATATAACTATGCAAGCATGACCCACATAAAATATATTTGTTGAATGTTCACTTGAGAATGATTCCTTGGTCATATTAGTAGTCATGGGTGCACAATAAGGACCACCTAAACTAAACTATTGATTAATACTTTGTTTATTTTCAATGATTTGAGATTGGCTAGGTAGACTATAGATTAGTGCCTATCTATTTCGGTACAAAGTCACAAATAATAGGAAATGAAACCATGGAGGGGGCATAAAAGAAATGATCTAGGCATATATTCCATCAAATCACAAACATCACATAGAGAGCATACTTAGTTATCCAAACTGAACTACATGGATCTATTTGAAACATGTAAAAAACCATTATAAATATTGCAATATTTGGAATATTGTTACATTCACCAATTTCATGTTACAATCATACCAGCAAATACAGAAAGGGAAAATATTTGCATCTTTCAAAGACCTTCCTAGAGAAATACAAACAACAATGAAGACATTCATTATATAATATCTATACATGCATTTTATTCTTCACGTGCTCAACAAATTTATAGCCTTTCTACAACTATATAAAGCATGAGTTGAAACCCTAGACAATCCTATGCACTTGCATCACCTTCAATGGTCATGAGAAGAACCAACCTCCTAAAAAATGAGATTCTAAAACCAACATATACCTCTAGGAAGAGACTCAAGCCAAAAGGCAAATGCAAATTTGAGTCCAAATAGGTACATTAAAAAATGCTCAATTAGGATCTATCTACATTACCTTCTAAGGATATTTTTGATATTCAGGTCATATATTGTTTTCAATATCTACTAGTGTTGAAGTTGATATTTTTAGACTCTCCTCTATTTTTCTTCTCAAATCAATCATATTTCATATTTATCCCTTTCTTTTTGTTGATGTTCCTCCCTTTCTTTCTTTTTTATGTTTCTTGCTACTTTATCCTAGATTATTTATAGATACTTTATATTTTTCCTCCTTAGGATTTGCAACTTACACAAATCACTTTTATTCTTCTTAGCTCAAACTTAGAATTTGTTGAATGCACATGACAACTAAGAGGGAGGGGTGAACCAGTTGTACATTAAAACATCAAAACCCTCATAAAAATTTAGATTCACATCAACTTTGTTAATCCTTAATCTGTTAAAGTGAATTAGCATGAAAGCAAATAACAAAAATTGAAACACATCAACACCATGCACAATAGAACATCATATTTATGTGGAAAATCCAAGAAGGGAAAAACCATGGTAAGGATTAGCTCACAATATAAAGTAATTGTAACACCAAATACAATAGGCTCACTGTCAGAGGGCTCACTTCCCAAAAGAAAGAAGGGCTCATTGCCAAATTACAGAAAAGAAGAAAAAAAATAGTTACAATGAGAAACCCATCTCAATGCAACAAAAAAGTGCACTACAACATCACCAACACATTCACAACTTTTTTGAAGATTGTAGACACCTTTTTCTCATTTCTTCTAGTAGTCTAACTCATTAAAGCTTGCACTGCACCACAAATTCACACTTCACAACTCTAAAATTCACATCACACACATTACTTACTCACTATCATCATCTCAACATGTATTTCTACTATCATCAACCTTGAAAACATTCTCCAAGGTCAGCTATGAACCTCAACCATATAAATTCAAATTAGGTTGGCACCAAAACATTCTTGTGGTGGAAAGGAATGTAGGCGAACCACATCACACCTTAAATTAGACCTAAATCCACTCATACATGCCATGCACACTTCCACAATCATCGAAGCAAATTCACAATTAGTGTAAACACCTAAAGTCATTGGAACCCATGTAAACACCATTAAACAATTAAAAACAAACTTCCTTTAATCTTAAGACAACTTGCAAACAACAAAAATCTCTTAGACACAATCTGGAATATTCCACAAATACCCTAAAATCCAACAAATTCCTTTGCAACAAATTTCACCTGAAGAACAAACTCATCCTGTACACCCAGTTAACCTTTTACATACTATAACTCAAGAAACTAACTTACGGAGCTCCATACTTCAAACCGATTCAACTAAAGAAAGATATGAGCAATTCAAACACACTTCTAGAATCACAACACCAAAACTAAATTGTGGAGAAATGCAGAGCAAAGCCATTTCTCCCAAACAACACTACAATACACAGTTCACACACTAGTGAACACAACTTTCTCTACACAACAATCCAGAACAAGAAACTATGGATACAACACCTATACACATCTCTAATCAACATATATGAATTGCACAAGCAGATCTTCAACATAGAATAAACGTAGAGCAAAACCAAAACACCACTCTATATATTATAACACCTTTACAACACACTATTTCCTCTCTTATTTAGATTTTCTCAAAATCACTTGGAAACCAAGCATTAGAGACATATTCTCATCATCTTCAACACTTCCTTAATACCACCAAACCAACTGCAACACAACAAATCAACATCCACAAATAGAAGCTTGTCAAAGCAACACTAAAGGTTGACATCAGTAACACTTATTAATGACAACATAATGAAACTAATAAATCATCGTCACAACCTCTCAATCATAAATAGACTTCCAACAATCACCAATAGTATGAACTAGTTGACATCAATGACAACACAAAAATAAGCCTATTGACATCAATGACAACACCAACTACTCATACTTGCAAAAATCTCCCCCTTTGTTATTGATGGCAACACATGATGTGAAAAACCATCAACAACAAACACACTACTTCATACCAATAACTTTCTTTATTGTCTCCCTTTTTCAACTTATTCTCTCCCCCTTACTCAACTAGCTCTCTCTCTTCTTTCACATTATTCTCTCCCCCTTTGACATTAATGGAAAAGGGTGACACATCTCTCTCACTCTCCCCCTTTGACATTAATCATATTTGCACCTGCTTACTATTGCTCTATAACATATTTTCCTTTTTACTACTCTGCATACTCCCCCTTAGGAGCACACAATAAACTATACCAACCAACAACCACATGAAAATGGATAACACCAACTTATAACATCATTTACTCCCCTTGAATACAACAACCAACAATGCCACTACCTACCCCCCGTGAGAGGTAGCCACCAAAATTAGTCTAGAACAAGGAATGAATCTTGAGATCCACTACACTTATGCATCTAGTTCAAAGAAGGAGGGGTAATAACCCCTAACCTCTCCTGAAGATACTCTAAAGTATCCTTAGGAAGATCCTTAGTAATTATATCAACAACTTAATCCTTTGTAGGCACATAATCAAGCTCCACTTCATTCTCTACAACCTTCTCTCTCAAAAAGTGACACCAGATTGAGATATGTTTTTTCTTTGAATGCATTACCAGATTCTTTGAAATGTTAATAGCACTTGTATTATCACAAAATATAGAAATTGGTTCAGCATATACCACTTTGATATCCTTTAAGGTTTGCCTCATCCACAACACTTGTGTGCAACAAGATGTTGTTGCAATGTATTTTGCCTCTACAATAGATAAAGAAACTGAAGCATGCTTCTTGATTAACCAAGACACCAAAATGCATCCAAGAAAGAATGCACCACCACTTGTACTTTTTTTGTCATCAACACATCCTGCCCAATCTATGTTTGTATAATAACTCAGAGAAAAATTTAGTATCCTTTGGATACCACAAACCATGTTCCAGAGTGCCTTTCAAGTATCTGAATATTCTCTTTGTTGTTGCAACATGTGACTCTTTGGGATCTTGAAATCTAGCCACAAGATAAACTATATGCATGATATCTGGTCTAGTAGCAATTAGGTATAGCAGTCCTCCAATCATTGATCTATACTTTTGTGGAGCAATTTTTGCTTTTAATTTCGGTCCCTGCAACTCTCCCCTTTTTGGCTCTTGATTCTTTTTGTTTGTTTCGATGGCACCTCGCCTCGAAGGATAAAGTTACTCTCGCAAAAAGGTGCGCAATACGCCACATAGTGTCTATGCATCTTTTCATAATCACCTTCCTTTTGGTCTTGAAATAGGACATGTGGCTGCATGGCGAGGATTTTCCCCAAGCTACTCTCACAGACTCAAAAATTGCTTGCCAATGTGCCACATCATCCTTTTTTCGGGCATGTTGTTTCACCCATGAGCGTATCATTTCTTTGGTGGAGTTTGTCGGGAAACACAATGGATCTTATGTCTTCGAGATTGGTCTTTTAGGGTGGCGTCATTATTTCTTGCAACCGATTGGATCAAATTTTTTCCAAGTTGTAATGATTTTAGATCCTCTAATAATAATATCTTCGCAAAAGATTCTGCAGCATCCAAATCCATTAATGAAACAACTCAACTTTTATCAGTGAAGATTATTGTGATCAAATTAGATCCTTGATTGGATTGTAGAGTATTTGATGAGGACACCTATTAGGGGGTCATATCTATCAACTACAGTATTGGCACATCTTTCTAGCCCTATAAAAGGAGGTTTCGATGACTTGTGAATCATCATCATTAGAAGAAATTTTTTTATCTGTTAGAATATTAGAGTAGGGCAGGAATAGGAAAGATTTTTATAGAGTTTTGTTTCACTCTATGGCATGTTAAAATTATTAAGACTATTACTCGGATTAGTATCTAACCTTTGTATTTATGTTATTTATTACAAGAACAAGTAATAGTAGAAGGAGATATTTGAGATTGTACATATATGGCCTCTGTCACTTATTTTCTTTCTCCATTTTGTATGTGTTGAATGCTCTGTGTCAATTCATACAATTGTAGTCTTAGTGATTACCTTATATGCCATTATCTTTTATGTTAGAACAATGGTATCTTTCAAAAATTGGATCATGTTCGCTGTACTCTTTCATTTTCTATGAAGATTACGCTAACTTTCATACTATGTTGTAAGAGCAAGACAGTTTTGTAAAGATCTGAAATATTTATTTTGGTACTGGGCTTCTTATTTTTGTCGAACCTTAATGGGTGCTTCTCGCGGGGAGATCTGAATGACTGCTTTGTGCTCCTATGAGCCTTAGTTTTTCATTCTCTTTCCAACAATGAAGGGTCTGTGGTATTTTGTGTCCATCTCATCAGAAATAAGAACCTACTAGGGTGTGAAATGTTCTAAAATATTTGTGGCACATCACCTTACTTAGGTTATTTCTACATTTCTCTTCCCCTTTTCCAAAAACACAAGGAAGAGATGGCTTATATAAAAATCTCAGAGGTCATTCAGTGAGGCACAAGCTGGTTCCCCACTCACTGAATTTCCCGTAAGGTTGTTCAAGAGAAGTGCAATATTTCATGATCAACAATTATTTTTCTAGCATGCTCGATGGGATCTAAGTTCTTTCATGGTGTTTGATAATCAACCTTAAAGAGGTAGCTTCTAAATTAGACTAATAGGAGAAGCTGGTAATCTCATGCCCAAAGTCAAAACTAGAGCATCCTCTAGAGGAAATTTCTAGTATTCTTAGTTGCTTGCCTCGACCCCTAGGAGAAGGTGAGTCACAGGTTCCATATCACCTGTTAGAAGCAATAGGGTAAGAAGTGCTAGCTCGAAGTCTAGAGCATTGTCCACCTCTCTAGATGATTGAATCTTCCAAATCAGAGTACCTGTCTACCCAATCCATAAGAGTTTGTTTTTGATGGCTCTCCAATGTCCTCTTGCTCCTAGAAATTTTGTAACTTAGGACAATGGAAGTCTGCTAGTTCCACCTACGCCTCCGAATGTGTGGCTTGTAATACCTGCTAATGCCCTCAAAGCAATTATGAAGTTCACTAGGGAGGATTTTAAAACTCCTTCTGAGCACCTCCAAGACATAGCAGAGGTTTATAGGGTCCATAACATCATAGAGAAAAATGTGGCCCTCATATTATTAGCTGCATCTTTCAAAGGGAAGGCTCAAGACTGGTATAGATCCCTGGCCTCTAATTCCATCCGCTCTTGGGATGAACTTGGAGATAAAATCTTTCACCGCTTCTCAGAGAAAGGAGACCACTTGTCCTTATTACAACAATTGATCACAATTAAGAGAGCCCTACAGGAGGCCATGATCGACTTCAACACCAAGTTCCATAAAACCTAATAGAGGATTCCTATGACAGCCAGGCCTTTGGTGGCTATGGAATTTATGTTCTATTTGAAGACTTTCAATTCAGATATCGCAGTCATGGTACAATCATTGGGAGTTGACACCTTGCTTGATGCATATGATCTAGATGTGTGAATAGAGAATAGTGTGATAGACATAGGGAAACTTCCACCATAGTCATCGATGCTAATGTTTGTAAAGATCTTTAGGGGAATCCAAGAAGAGGTAACCCCTAGCACCTCTACTTCTCTCCCCAGCACATAGATCGCACTGCCACCCTCAATGTATGTGTACCCAAATGCATAACCAAGCATGTCAGGCTCCTCTTTGTTGGAAGAGGATGTCAACGACATGAAAAATATAATGAGGACCTTCGTGAATGAGCTTGTCATTATTTGACATCAACAAGAAGCAACCCTAAAGCTACCCTCATAAAATTATCGAGGGAGGCCACCTTACTAGCATAAGACATACCAAGGAGCTCCAAGGGGAATTAATCAACAACAAGCATCTATGAGCTAGATAGTCCCAATCACCACACCACTCCAAATCGTCAAGGGTATCCAAAACTAAGACTTAGTTTGAGGATAAAACAATTTGGAAGAAGATGAGAATGTTTGGTGTTTCCCGTGCAATGATGTTCACATGCCCCAAAACTATCCAAGGGCAAATATTCAACAAAAGATAGCAGAATAGAGAAGTCAGGGCATATTTTCGAATGTGGAGGACTATTAGTCTCTTGGAGTTGAGAATGATTGATTCAATGCACAGACACAAGGTATATCCTTGGAACAAGAATTGGACATCTCCCCTTACCAAGCTCTTTTTTCTTGGATGGAGGAGGAAGATTCAATGTTTGCAAATAATATTTTGACAACCAACGCCCCATAAGTATAGTCAGATTACAATACTAGATAAAAAAAAGGAGAATTACTGGGGAGTATGTGCAACAAACTCCCTAGTGACTACAACCATAATGAACCCAACCATGGGTACAACAAGCTCGGTAGATGCAACAAACTCAACAATCATAGGTGTGAATGGTTCCGAAAAAAGATATGGATAAGGTCCCAAGCTCGCCAATGACAAATCGAACTTTCCTTAACGCAAGGGAAGCACCTCCATTTAAACCAAAGGTCCCATCAACCAGAACATTCAATGTGGTGGAGCAATTAAAGAAGACTCCTGCCAATGTATCCATTTTGGAGCAAAATAATTTTATTTAAGAGGTGTCGAATAACAAAGAATAGATTCTGCAGATAGATCCAACCTTGCTGCAAAATCAAGATAAAGGAAAAAGGCCTGCATCAGACCCCCAACCCTAGGGAGCTACAACATATGTGAATACAACAGACAAAGAAAATGTAAAAGAGGTAAGTAATCCAAATCTCACTCCCTTCTTCCTAACACTTATCATAGGAGATAAGCTTTTGCACAATAATATGATCGATTTAGGGGCTAGTACTACAATCATGCCCAAGTAAGTGGTCGACTCTCTAAAATTAAAATATGAGCCCCTCAACAAGGGAATTATGCAGTTAGATTTTTATTATTGTTTCTTTTATTGTGATCTGGCATAGGGTTCTTGTATATCTTAAGATCTTGGTTGTCAGTTGGTACCTCAACAGATATGTCTCCATTCTCAATAAGATCTTGGATAACATTTTTGAGCCTCATATAGTTGGATGTTTTATGTCCCTTGATTTTGTGAAAGTCACAAAGATATTTTTCATTGTCCTGGAGTGGTTTATCTTGTGGTTCTTGGTAGTTTTCAAAATTGGGAAGTGTTATCAAGTTTGACTCTACCAATTTCTTCATGATGGTTTCAATAGGTTCTGACAATTGTGTGTATTTACATTTCAAATAATTTTTTTTGTTGGGGGTTCGTCATTGTTGCGTTTTAGTGTTATTGACTTGATTTTTTTGTGATGATGTGGTTTGTTGCATAGTTGGTTGAGCATTATCTATTTGATTGTTGCTTGGCCTATGAGAACTTAGGAGCACCTTAGCATCTACCACACCATCATTTGTCACATTCTTGTTCTTAGCCTAGACACAAAACTTGTTTGAACTGGTTGATGGGTGATTTTCTTTGTAGGCTTGGGTATTTCCCTGTGAGATTAGAGCTCTCTCGATGTTAAGGGATCTAGGGACAAGCTCATCTTAAGAGGTAATGCACTGCATCTTCAAGTGGAAGGATAGATCTAGATCGACATTTGCTATAATAATATGTACTTGTTCATTGGGAATTGGCCACTTGCTCTTACTAGCCCTTTGTCTCCAATGTTGTAAGAAATTGATGAAAGATTATCCTTTGTTTTGTTTGAGAGTGTACAACTCTTCTAGGCTTACGTCCATGTCAATATTAAAGGAGAAGTGATCTATGAATTTATCAGTGATTTCTTGGAAGGTTTTGATTCTTAGAGGTAACTGAGAAAACCAGTCAATGGATGGGCTTGTCAAGCTTCATGGAAAGAGGCGCATCAAGTATGAATCATTGTAGGTGACCTCCATACACATAACATTAAACTCTTTGACATGATCTACAGAAATTCCTCTCCCTTTGTATTGATCAAAATTGGGGACTTCAAAAATAGGAGGCGAAGGTACCATTGCGATGTTTCGATCGAATGGATATGGGCATAGGTTTTGTTGTGTATGGGGCTTCTTCATTTTTCCCATCTAGATATCTTGCATTTCTTGTGTTAACACCTTAAGTTGCGATGATGCATCATATTTTGGGTTTGGTGGAGGAGCATATGTGGTGTATTGTGGGATGGCAGAGGGATTGTACATGGATTTTGATATGATAGGGTGTTGTATGGTGTGTATGGTGGTGTAGGATATTGTGAAGGTGATTGTGGTGGAGGCGTATATGTCCCTAACATGTTTGGGTTGACGATTTTTTTTGTTGAGGATTATAGTAGGAACCTTCTTGTTGTTGTTGTTGGGCCACGAGGGTTGCTTCTTGTTGTTGTTGAGCCACTAGGGCTTGTTGTTGTTGTTGTTGTGCTGCTAAGACTGCTTGGTGGGCTTGATGTTTTTATTGTGCTACTAAGGTTGCTTACTGTTGGGCTTGCTATATTGTTGTTGTGCTGCTAAGGTTGCTTGATGGGCTTGATGTTTTTGTTTCGCCAAGGTTACTTATTGGGATTGTTGTTGTTGTTGTTGTGTTTCTAAGGTTGCTTATTGGGCTTGTTGTTGTTTTTGCGCTACTTGATGTTGTTGTTGTTGTTGTAGTGCTACTAAGGCTGCTTGTTGGGCTTGTCATTGTTAAATGACTTGTTGATAAGCCTGTTGTGCTTACTATAGAGCTAAGGCATGTGCTTGTAATGTAGGATTGATTGGCTATTGGGACATCTACAATGGGTTTTGGGTGTTAATGTTTTGAGTGGGTTACATGTTGTTGATGAGAGGTTGGGGGTTCCCTTGGTTTAACATTCCTTGCAAGATGGTGGATTGGGATGGAGGAATGTAATTTTGAGGTCCCATTTGATTTTACATGATGGGAGGGATGAAGGGGAAAGATGATGATGGTGCCATTAGATATTGTGATGGTAATAGCACACTCAACCCTTGTAATTGATCAAAAGGGTTCCCTTGACCAAATAGTAGGGGGCTCCCTTATTGTGCTTGAGGTGGGACCAAGGTATTGCCTTGGTTGACGGGGTTTGTGATCAAGGGGTTGGTTTGATTTGGGTTAATGATGGCTGGGATGGATGCATTTTGTGAAACCAATGATACAGATGAACCAATTGGGGGGTTGGGTAAAGAAGTCCCTATTTGTGTTAAGGGTTGATTTTTTGTGAGGGTGCTAACATGCCCTTGTTGATCCATACTACCTTGCGTGACATTGGGCACACTTTTGGTACTTATGGGGATGGATGAAGATGGGTACCCTCGATATGTTGAGGTTGTCATGGATTCATGAAGTGTAAGTGGTTTATTTTGATGTAGGGGGTGCTCGGGAATGGTAGGAGCTCCAAAGGTAGGTGTCCAAGTGGTGTTTTGAGATGGATTGGTGTTTAGGGTACCCACAAGTGTGTTGCTTTCCAATGAAAGAGTGTGGCCAAAGTCTTTAGCAAGACTAGCTACAAGACTAGGAGTTTGTGTTTGACTTAGCCCTAGTGAAGGAGCTATTTAAATGGTGGATGAAGTCAAGCCTTGTGTTAAGGGTAACAAAAGATGGGGAAATTGGAGCTATGTTTTCTAAGGCTTGATGTTCTTGTTTTCACTCCATGATTTCTTCCCTAGTAAGTTAAAATGGGTTGTTTGTGACATCTTCTATGTCATATGGTCATGTTGAAGATGAGGGTTGTTCTAATGGGGTAACATGACTTCTTGGATCAAATTATTGAGGATTGATATCACTTGAGGTGAATGTGACTTTGGATTTTTCCATGTTTCTCTTGTGTTGTGATCTTGTCTTTACCACAAATTTTGGGTCACCTATGGGAGAGTTATGTTGAGATTTGTAATGTTTAAACTCTCTGCAGATGTTTTGAAACAACACTTTTGACTATAAGTTTGATGTTTTATGTTGGGATAAAAAATGTTAATGAACTTGTGAATCTTTAAGGTAGACTTGTGACCTTCAAGATAAATTAGTCCAAAATGATAACTAACTTATCTAAGTGCATGTAAAAGGATTCATTTCACATAAAAGTAGCTAAGTTAGGGTTGATAGATGTCTAAGTCCAAAGTGTTGGTGTGTTTGATATTTTTCAAAGATTGGTGAAGTGAAGGATGAAATATGATGAAGGATGGATGAAATGTTTGACCCAATGTTGAGTGAACCTTAGTTTTGCAAGACCAAGGTGGTGAGAAACATGCTAGACCTCTAAAGTGTTCAAACCCTAAGTACTCAATGACTAAGGATTTCTTGTGAAATGTGCAGATCTGGTTCATCCATGAAATAGCGTAGAAAATGTCTCCTTATTGATCTATCTCGATTGCGATGATTCCTTAAGATACGTCTCCAAAAATACTTTGCACTATGATATCTAAGTTTGAAATAGAAAAATGTAGACCTTCTCTTAGGGATTTAGATTTTGCGAGATCATTTAGAGAAGAACACAATTATAAAAAAGAGGATATTTATTGTCATGCAGGAGGTGGTAATATGGGCCTTCCGACCATAATATTGACTTGTTCGTCTTGTTTTTCTATGATGTATCTTGCATTTCTCCACTGGATTGGTTATTCCTTTGTTTCAAAAGTGAATCTCCTCAAACTACTAATTATATTTGTTTGTTCTCCTTCAATTAGTTCAAAGTTTGGTTGAATGATAGCGGGTGTAAGGTTTGGTTGTTCAACTAGAGCAATTAGACACCAAATGGTCATGTGGAGTTCAATTTGTCACTTTATCTTGCTTAAATTAGTTTCTTTTTTACCACAAACACTTGTCTTTCTTAAGTTCCAAACTAAATGTCTATGTCAGAAACATCGGGCATTTCACAAAGTCCATTTTGTGAAAAGGATGAAGTTAGGGGCATAGTTACCTAGGTTAACTTTGGAAAGTATGGATTGAGATGTAAACCAAAATATTTAGAAGTCTTTAGGGATATAAATCCTTAGGACAAGCATCAATATCAAGGCTTCTTTCAAGGGTATCCATACTTAGACCAAAGGGTTTGAAATTCTGAGAAAGATCGTTGATGTTTTCTTGTAATGTTTTGGAGCCAAGCAAGTGTTTAACTGACTCACAAGCATGAACAATCCTAATTCAGGTGTGTATTTCTTAGTAGACTTACCATCATCCCCTAAGAGATGATTAATCCATGAAGATGGAGTGGAAAAATAAGCCATGTCAAGGAAATGTATCATCTTGACATGCTAAGCAAAGGAGTCCCTTCCCCATTTCTTTATTGCCTCAACCAAAAATCGAACATGGTAAGTAACTTCTAGGAGTGGTGTGCCTCCCATGCACTACTTCAAAATACACTTCAGAGGAAATGGTGAGCCACTAGAAACAAGGTTCTTAATTTAGACGCTCATGATAAAATAGTGCTATAGATGTGGTGATTCACTCAATTAAGAGGCCTCTTAGCCCTTAGAAATATCTAAGGGTTTTAACACATCACAAGGATACTAAGGGAGAAATTCGTTGATATCGGACAACAATAGCTAGTTAATGACTTTAGTCACAACCAATTATTTATATAGCAGACCGAAATGAAAGCACCACTTGGGTCGTGCCCTCTCACATGTTAGGAGGTAGGCCCTTTAAAGATAACACATGTTTGAAGTGTAAAATTCTTTTCGTCACCCAAGATTTCCAAAAGGCGTAAAGGGAGAGGATAGGCACTTCCAAGAAGAAAAGTATACTTGTGCATTTCTCTTCACCCAAGATCACATGAAGTGCAAGGGGAGATGATACACACAACACGCATACACAAGAAAATCATCTTCATTTTAACCTTTGAGAAGCATAATGAATTCGTTTTAAGCACCAAACGAAGTGTGGAGATTGTTTTTTTCAATTTTAATCCAACAAGCATAATGATGTGAGGGTTCAGTTTTAACCAATTTGAACATTCATTTTAAACCCAAAAGAAATCTATTTTGGTCCGAAAATGTGAAATAAATCATCATAAATGACAATATGCTCCTTCACTTCGAATTTTATTTCCCAAACCTACAAAAGCAGTTAGCCTCACAAAAAAAATGAGAAGTCAGTGACATGTTAGCAACCAAATGAAACCAAAAAATTAAAACACATGTCAAAATTCAAGTCCAAATTTGTTTACCAATAAATTGTGACATTGAAATCAATTGTGTTGTTGAATTTCATCAGATGCGTCGCCATATCACAAGTGCATCACTGTATTGAAAAAATAGATGTGTCGCTCTACAATAAATAGTGACGTTAATAGCGTTGCAAGATAAAATCGCTAGAACAAAATTCTTGTTGTGATAAAAAACAAATTTAGCATCGCTATTTAAACAGGTGGTGAGGAAATTTAATTATGCATCGCTAAATCAATTATGTGTCGCTGAATTTGAACCAAAGTGAATCAATGTATAGTGACACATCCAAGATGCGTCGGTGAATCTTCAATAGCGTCATTGAATCTACAAACACAAGAAAATGGAAAACCTAAAGAGATTTTTGTTAGATTTGATCAGTCAAGCCCTCCTTTTAGTGCCAAAATGTGACCGATGGCATAGTATAGGCCAACTACACTAGATCCATTAGGATTTGAAGCGTACTTAAGCCACTAAGCATCAATCCAATAAGATCATTCAATGTAAACTAAGCTAATAAGCCATTAAAACTAACATATTGAAATACAAAAGCTTCATAAACATATATTCTAATCCATTGAAACTTATCCTATTGGGAGAGTGGTGTCACATTGATGTGGAATGGCGACCCTTTCCCAATCCCTTGGATAATGAGCTTGTTTCGATCAATTCTATTGAAGAGAATCGATGAAACTGATGAGAGATGTGTATAAAAACATTATTTAAAAGCTAAATTAACATGATGAAAGCTAATTTAACTGATGTGTGCTAAGATGATCGATATGGGTGTATGCAAAGCTATTCTAAATGTATGCAAGATTCGAAAGATTCAAACCCTAGTTTCAAAATATACTAAATGGATGTAACTAAGTTACCATGGAAGCCATTAATGGATGCTCTAAGCTGATAATGCAAGATTTAAACTAAAAAGAAGCTAAATATGTGCTAAATGTGGATGCAAATGAGAGTGATTTTAACAACATAAGTTTACTATTAAAAGATGGATCCCTATTCAATAGATGCAAACTCTATTTATAGAATAGGCAAAATGAAATTGATGGTCAAGATTGAAAGAATCAATCAACGGTCATAATGGAAGGAAGATGGAGGCATGGATCATGGACTCCCATCAAGGGTTGAGAATGCAAGTTGATATTTAATCAAGGGTTCACAATCATCCAAACAAACACACTTTCAAAACTTGCATATGAAGTTTGTTAAAAGTTTGTTACAAGGAAGAATATTCCTTTTTTCAAATGAGTGAAGAGGGAAAGAATATTCCATGGGAATATTCCCTTTTGGAGGAAAATTAATCATTTAGTTAATTAAAACCAATTTTAATATGCAAAGGGGAAGTAATATTCCATGAGAATATTCCCTTTTTGGAGGAATGTGCAAAGGAGGAATATTCTCAAGGAATATTCCCTTGCAATTGGGAGGCTTAGATTTAATTAGTAATTTGATAATTAAAACAATGTTTCGATTATGCAAATTAGGGGAATTACATGATATTCATTAAATAAATGATTTAATGAAAAGGGGGATGCGATATGATATTTAATTAAATAGCTTAGGGTTATTTAATTAAATAAGAGGACTTTAGGGTTTAAATTAAATAATTTGCATTATTTAATTAAATAGGGCATAAGGTTAGCACAAGAGGGGGTGAATTAACCCAATTAAATTAATTAGATTAATATATGAAAATGACGCGATTAATTAAAATACCTAGGCTAATTTAATCAAATAAGCAAAAAGAGGATGGGTTTTAGGATGAAACAGTGTTAGTATATCATATTCAAGTGCATGATATCATTTAAGACATTTTTAAGTGTCTACATTTTGCCCCTCTAAGAAAGGTTTTAAAGAAATAATGTGTGCATAGTATTCTTACAAATTACATTTTACTAACTCAAGTACTCCTATCAATTTTGGAATTAGAGAATGATCTAATCTATATAGGTTTTGAATCATTACAACCACTAGAGGACACCACTAACAAAATAGGTTATATGTTTTCTTTTAATTAAGCAAGGATACCTAATTCAATGACTATTATTTCTTCTTAGCTCTATTAATATCTAGTTCAATTGATATAAATAAGAGAGAGTTAACTATTTACCATTACAAGGTCTACTCATTTTTTTCTACACAAATATGAGATTTACAAGAAATGGAAAGGAAAATTTAGACAATGTAACCTATCCATTTTTTTTATGTTCACAATAATTAAATGCTATAATAAAAGGTAAAGTAATATGAGTCTCTAAAACACCTAAATCTTCCACTTTCATGATAGAGGAATATTATAATATGAAAGTATATTTAACATCTATTCAATGTGATCCACAATAAAGTATGAGAATATAATATATTTTTGAGCCATTTTCATGTATATATTTTAGCATAGGCTAACAAGTTTAAGAAATCATTTAATATATCTCATTCTATCTATTCTTTACGTACTAGAAGATTAGAGTAATTATAGAGGAATATTTTTTATTCACACCTTAATGTTCAATAATATTTCATGACACTACTATACATTATCCATAAAATCCATTTATTTAATTCACAAGCCTAAGTTTTAGTTTTAAAAACTCAATTTCCTTGAGTAATAATTACTAAAAGTTAGGAAAAGTACCTCATAAACCTTCCTATATATGGAGAAGTTAGTCTCTTCATAGAAAATGAGATCATAATTACAAAAATTATAGTCTAAAGTAAAATTGAAATAACTTGCTCAAAATAAAATCTTCTAGCTTCTAATATGAAAAAGAAAGAAGAATAAAAGTCTTATAAGAAAATATTTTTTTCACAAAATTAAAATTAAAGAATGAACAAATTAAGTATAAAGGTCTATTTGATAGCTATTTAAAAAAATTATTTGATAGCATACTTCTTATTAAATTATTTGCATATATGGTTATCAACTAGCTATTTTTTTCATCATGATGTATACAAGGCTATTACTTTAGATCTATGCTAGGATATTTCTATACTCAAAGTCAACATTTTATCTCCTACTTTGTAGCATATGGTGGCTAATCTTCATCATCAAAAGAAAAATATTCATAACTGCTTCACTAGAGGTGCTCAAATCAAAGCCATATTATATTGGTTAAAGGTAGGCTATTGAGCTTCAAAAGATTTTATTCAATCTCTTCAAGCTTGCCATACTTATCAAGGCATTAAATTGATTAAAGATGGATAGACCATTCTTTAGGATATTCTAGATATATCCTTTATATTGGTGTGAATAGGGGATTTTCCTATTGGATTTCCCCCTTTGTAGTGTGAACATGGAACATTATCTAACTTGTTCCTAGTTAGGACCTTTTCACACATGTTAACATGTTAATTTTACTTAGGGAAGTGATGAATATTTCTAAAAGTCCTTAGTTGTCATGTGATCTTATCCTATCTTATCACTAGTTGTCTCATTGCATAAGATTAAGACATTTGTCATGTAAGGGTAAAAGCACAAAGTTGTGTCACACTTTCAGCCAACTAAATGGTTCCAAGTGAATTGTTTCTGGCTAGAAAAAGTTTAGCCAAGAGGGTTTCAGCTAAAACTACGTGGAAGTGACATGGCATCGACGTGGCGGTACATATTTGGCTGATAGGGTTTTGACCGAAATGATTCTGATTGAATACTTTTCAGCCGAAATTAAGAATTATAAAATTAAAAAAAAGGGGGCACACCCCATTTTTGCATGTTCGGGTGGAAGTGTTGAGGGCAAGACAAAGTTGGCCGAGCTAGGGTTTCAACATTGATAAAAAGCAAACAAACAACAAGTTTCATTGCATTTCTCCTCCTCTTGTTTGTCATTTTTTGTATGTGTTCTTGGCGGGTTGTGCATTGAATTTTGGGGTTTTTCTTGAGTTTGTTAGAGTTGCAAGGTTTTTTTTACATGTGTGGTGATATTAGAGGCACACAACAGTGTGGCCATATAGTTGTTTATATTTTTTATGAATTAAATGTTTTGAAGTTAGAATGATAGTGTAAGATCGTTTTTGGCAATAAATTGTTAATTTGGCAATGAATTATGGATACCTCATATTACTATTACATTGAATAGTTTGAATAAATTTGAGATATTCAATTTTGGTAATGAATAGTGAATAGAGCATGTATGCTGTTACATTATTTTTATAGTTTCAATAAGCCCTTGAATGGCAATGAGATTATTGATTATTTATTGTTACATGAAACCCTCGTAGAACTACAATATTCTGTAAAAGCAATACCCTGATAATTTGTTTGTAAACTATTACATATAAAAATGAGGGTATTGCACCATTATCTACCATTAATTTTTAAACAAGATGTCACTTTTTTTTTAATAAAAAAGGGTAAAAACTTTATTGAATCAGAAAAGCATTACAAAGCCGAGAGAAACAAACCCACCAAGGGGCCAAACAAAATAGAGAATTAATTCACACCCAAGAAGTACCTCATATCCTCTGTAACCTAGTCCTCAAGAACAAGGGCCAAATCCCTAGGAAGGTTTCCCTAATCATCCACATACCAAGAACCCATCCTCTCAATAGCCCACCTAGCCAAACTGTTAGCCACCCTATTCCACTCCCAAGGAACATGGAGAAAAACAATGGAATCCAAAGTAGAACATAAAGAAATAATTTGTGTGACAACCACAACCAGCTACCAATTCACATCCTCCAAATGACGCTTATGCAACATATCAATAACAACCTAAGAATCAAACTTGCAAACAATCCATTGCCACCCAAGGCCAACCGCATGCTCAACCGCCAAAAGAATAACCATTGCCTCCATGAGATTATTAGTATGCAGACCTTTGTACATAGAGAAGAAAAAAACCACCACTCCCAAGTTATCTCTGCCAATACCCCCAACTCCAACATGCCCATGATTTCCCCTAAAAGACCCATCTATATTAATTTTCAGCTCCCCCAGAGTAGGAGGGCACCGAAAACCAACCCGAGCAACCCTCTTATGACTACAACCATGATGTACACTGCTCAAATTTTCCCTGCCCCCTTTAACGAGACCCGAAGCATTAACCACTGCCAAATCCCCAAGATCAACTGACACAGACAAATTAGACTTTGTAGTTAAAGTCTCTTGAAGGACCCTTAGAATTCTCATCCAAAGCTGCCCAATAAGCAACTTCTTATCTAAGAAAATTCATTTGTTATGCTCCAACCAAATATGCCAAACAATCAAACTAGGGCCAATGATCTAGGCAATACTAAGAAAATAGGTCTTAGCAAGAGAGGACCCCTGTCTCCTCCAAAAGTCTTCCAAAGGAGAAACATGGCAACACAACAGGCTCCAAAGATTCCAACAAAGGTGCCAAATAGCTTTCACAAAAGAACACAGAAAGAAGAGACATGACAAAAATTCCTCATGCTTATTACACATAACACACATAGAGGGACCCTGGATCCCTCACTTCCAAAGATTCTCCCAAGTAAGACACTTGCCCTGAACCACTAACCAAGAGAAGAAATTACACTTAGGCCAAGCAAACTTATTCCAAACATGCTTCCACCAAGAAACCTCATAGCTCCCAAACAACTTCTTATCCAGATCTTGATAACCAGAGGCAACCGAAAATTTGCCTTTCGGATTAGGACCCCAAGCCAACACATCTTTCCCAGTAAGAGAATTGCAAACATGATTCGACAAAATCTTAGCAAGCTCTTGATGATCCTCCACCATTCTACCGGGAGGCCACTCCAAAGGATCCTTCCACCTGGACATAGTAATTTGACCCATGGTCTACTGAGATTTGAGATCAACCACACAACACAAACCCACATCCATAAAAACTTGGCACAAATCCTGCAGGTGAGGATGAGAAGACAAAATGGGAGCATTCGCATCCCGAGAATCATACCAGAAAAGAGCCTCCCGACCACCATTACAAATCCAAAACAACCCTTGCTTAACAAGCTTGGCACCCCTTTTGAGGGAACCCCAAATCATAGAACCCTTCCCCTCTAGGCTAAATCTAGCAACCTCAACACACTCAACCACGCCGAGATATTTAAAGGTGAGAATTTTAGCCCACAATAGATGTTGTGAACACCAATACAATTTAGCTGCTAAAGCCTACTCATTCAAATTAGTTCGACGTAAGACAAACCCACCTTCTTGCTTCAACCTACAAACAACTTCCCACTTAACCAAACTCCACTTCCTATGAAGAAAATTTCCGAACCAAAGGAACTAACAAGGCAATCTCTCAAAGTCCATGATGAAGCTAGGAGTAGAGAGAACAAATCATTTGTAAAGAGGGAGAGCCTCAACCATCGACTTTAAGAGAGTCACTCTAACCGCTAAAGAAAGCCACCTGCACGTCCAATGAATGACTAGACTTTGAAACTTATCAAGAATCTCCTGCCAAAACCATTTAGGATGTGAATGAATAGAAAGAGGGATTACAAGATAAACAAAGGGGAGTGAACCAATCTGGAAGCAAAGAATGCCAACTATTCTCCTTTGGATAACCTTAGGAGTATTAAAAAAGTAGATGAAGGACTTCCCCTCATTAATAGCTACCCTAAAGCAGCCAAGTAACTGTCCAACACACTGTGCCATCTAATAGCCTCCTCAACCTTTGCCTTGTCCATCAAATAACTATCATCCAAAAATTGAAGATGAGACTGAGGGGGAATATCATTTCCCCAACTCTAACCCTGAATCAAGCCACTCTCCACCTGAGAATGAATAAACCTCCTCAATCCTTCAACAAGCAAGATGAACAAGTAGGGGGACAAAGGATCCCCTTTTTTGAGTCCTCTAGAAGCACCAAACAAATTTGTGGGTGCACCATTAATTAGCACCGAAAAGGAAGAAGTAAAACAACTCTTGACCCATTCAATCTATTCACCAACAAAGCCAAATGCTCCAAGAATCTTAAATAAGAAGTTCCATTTAGCCCGATCATATGCTTTAGCCATTTCCAACTTGATGAACATAGATTTTTCCTTGGAAGACTCCATAGAATGAATGGTCATTGCAACAATAATAACACCATCCATGATCTGTCTACTAGCAACAAAACCCCCTTGCTCCTAAGAGATTAACCCACTTAGCCAATGTTTTAGCCTCTTAGTAATCAACTTAGTAATGATCTTGTAAACAACATTACATAGAGCGATTGGCCTAAAAAGATCCAGAGAGTTAGCCCCTTCCTTCTTTGGAATGAGAGCTAAAAAGGTTGCGTTTAGAGAATTCAACATTTATTTACTCATGAGGGATTCCTGAAAAACCTCCAAGAGATCCAACTTAACCACTTCCCATAATTCTTGAAAAAATTCATCTGGGAACCCATCAAGCCCAAGATCTTTACCTTTCTTCATCTAAAACACAACATTCTCGAGCTCTGAAAGGGTAATAGGAGTAAGAAAAGATTCATTCATTTCATTAGAGACCAGCTACAAAATAGAATCCAGAATTCTAGCTTCATCCTCCACCGCAGGAGGTGAATCCTCTGAAAAAGAGCAGAAAAAAGTGAACACATTCAGTAGAGGAGGAAAAAATCTCTCCATCCAGGGACAAGAGAGAGGAAATGACATTACCTTGTCTTTGATCCTTAATAGAATTGTGAAAGAAAGAAGTATTCCAATCACAGTCTGGAGCCATTCAATACGAGACTTTTGTTTCCAAAAAAATTCTTCTCTTAACTCCCATTCCTCAATGTCCTTCACTGCAACAACCTCCAACAAACTGAGCTCCTCAGTGAGGCCCTGATCACAAATTTTCCTGGTGATCAAGTCCAATCTATCATGAGCATTCTGTTTTGCATGAAACAAATTACTAAAGCACTGCTTATTCCAATGTTTTAACCTATATTTAACATACTAAAGCCTCTTGGAAAAAGAATACATAGTAGTGCCATAAGCCAACTTACCAAGACACCACCAGCTAGGAAGCTGATCATGAAGAGATTCTTCCCCGAGCCACATAAGTTGAAACTTAAAAGACTGCCTAACATAACACTAGGGTAACTTAGCAATAAGCTTAATCGACCAATGATCAAAGCCCCGTCCATTCAATATCTCTGAGCTAGTCAACCACCTGCCCCCCATCCAAAAACTGGACACCAAAAATCTATCTAGTCTTTCAAAGATAGCTGCATCTCCACTTCTCCTATTACTCCAAGTAAAGACTCCGTTAGCTGGCTTAATTTATACCAACCTCAGAAGAGACACATTATCCTACAAGAGCCTCAAGGAAGGCTCCAGGTGAGCACTACCTCCCCTCTTCTCCTCTAAAGAAATGACAACATTAAAATCTCCAGCCAAGATCCAAGGCAGATAAGGATCTAGAGACCTCCCATATCTAACATGATCCCACAGTTGAGATTTACCTTGAAAGTCAATTAGAGCATAAATACTAGAGAAAATAACTCTCTCCCCTAACTTAAGATGAAAATCAACACAAGAAATTGAACCCCTGTAGGAGAGCCAGCAAATTGGACTGACTTTCCAAGGATCCCATAAGTAGGCCACTCCACCAGAGCTACCAAGCACTCCCACACATTGACATTTTCCACGAACCCAAATCTTTGAAGCCACACACAACGTACTATCAATCAATAACTTAGTTTCCTAAAGGAAGACCACATCAGGAGAATGAATACGAACCAAATACTGAATAGCATTTTGTTGAGGGATGCTATTCATACCCCTCACATTCCAAGAAATCACAATCATCGTTGAGGTTGGGAGAAGTGAGCATCAATAGTCTTCATCGAACTAGCCTTAACCAATGTCTGACCAGCCAAATTCACCTTTTCATGTTCCTTCTTGTGACCAACCTTAGAAGGTTTCTCAGGAACCCCCTTCTTGAGAGTTTTTTGCTGAAAACCCAAGGAAGAGGAAGAAGACTTATTTTTATCTGAATTAGAACCACCCTGCACCTTCGAAATAACCCCACCAACACCAAAAGAGCCCCCAAAATCCAAAATCACCCCACCTCCAACACCCAGAGCCAGAGCCAAAGGAGTAAAAACAAAATCCATCTGAGGACCTTGATCACCAAGCTGATCCATCCTGGTAATCACCGAAGGCTGCTCATCAGGAAACTCCTTAGCATAAGAAACAAATTCCATTTGCATGTTAGCTAAGAACCCTTCCTCCTTAACCAACTCATCCAAAGCCTCAAATCTATTGAAAGTTTCCCCCTCCTTCCTATCCTTGAGAAATCTCTTTTGACCCCAACCACGGTTATGAGACTTGACCTGAACAAAACTGTCTTTGTCCTTTGCCAACCCCTCGCATGGGAGTTTTACCCTTTTCCAACCTTGGATTAGATTGACTAGTCACATTACTTGTACCACCAGCACTAGAAGCACAAGGACACCTTCGTTGAAGATGACCATACTCATGGCACAACCGACACCTAAAAGGTAATGTCTCATAATCTAACGACTGAGTCCAAGAGTTGGAACCAACAATCAAATCAATAAAATTTGGAAAAGGATGACTCAAATCAATCTCAACACATACCTGTGCATGAGGAAAAATCCTCTTGTCTAAAGTTTGTTGAGAAGGGCCAATAGGTTTTCCCAGTAACAAAGTAATCGATTGCAATATATCACTTCTCCAACATTCAAGCGATAGCCGAGGAAGACGAACCCAAACTAGGAACTTAGAAGGAAACTCCTCTGTTGAATTAAAGCCAACATGCCATGCTTTTATAAATAGGCCAACTTGATTATAAAAATAAGGCCCACCTTCAAATGCCTTGTTCTGATCTAAAATACATGAAAAGACTACCAGAAGAAGTTATTTTCAGCCAACAAAATATCAAAATCACCTTCCGGATTCCATGTCTTACGGATCCAAGTAATAAGGAATGGAAGAGAAACCCTCATCCCCATAAATTTGCAAATCAAAACATGTTTGATGTAGTATTCTAGATCATTAGCCATTGCCTCCAATTGAATCACCAACACCAGACGAACATGGGCCCTCTCCAAGCAACCATTTACCTTTTGCAATTTAAAAGCACCATGTCTCATGTTCAACCCAGGGAGAAGATGACTTGGGAACCTCATCACAATCCTCCACAATAGCTAAATCTCTTGCTACCTTGCCCAAAGGCACATCCGTTGCCATAAAAAACTACACATAAAAAACCTTAACCGAAACCCCCCCCCACACCAAACCAAGGCCGACCCAAACTTGAGATAGGCTTGCATGCAAGAGGAGCCTTGAGTAAAAGAAGAACCTCCTTCTCAAACCAAAGGCCACACACCACATGCGGAAAACAAGCTAAACACACCAAGCACCCAGTATGAAATGACAAGCCCTCTCCAAATGAGTAAAGAGTGATCGACTCACACAACAACGGTCACCAACAAAGGAAAAACTAGGAAAAATAGATAAATCCAAAACCAAACTATCATTTCCCAAGTAGGGAACATAGAATAAAAAGATCTTTGCCTAATGCAAAGGCCAACGCTCACACACTATCATTAGACAACAAGGAAGAACCAGGCAAAAACAAATAAAGGAGATCGCTGCAACTTCAACCTCCTGTTGTGCGCTTTTCTCACACACACCCCACTTGAGGTAGGGACCCCCATCTTCGCTTGCTTTTTTCCCTATTTTTATGTAGGTTTTACCTTTTCTCCTTAAGGGATGGGTTCTCAAAATTTTGGATTTTTGGCCCCATCTGAAGAGATCATTGACTTATATGCATTTGGGGTGTGTTGTTTCAAGCTCTTAGATCCTTGGCATCATTGAAATCCTTTGTATTGGTCCAAGATCCAACCATCAGGAAAAATTGGCTAAGGGCAGGGAGGCCTTCAGGGATTTCGTCTTGGTCCAGATTCCTCGAATGGTGCAACATTTCAAAGAATTCAGGGTGGCTTAGAATTCCTAAGGTGAAGTTCTGCGGAGAATTTGGCCCTAGCCGGATTCCCTGAATCCGCCCCAGGGTCATGTCTCTGAACTTTAAAATGGGGCTTTTGGTGCGAAAGGGTAGGTAGCAACATTTAATTCCATCTTAGTTGGCTATTTAAGCAACATTCAAATTCCATTTCCCCACTTTTACATTTGGAGCGTAGTGTACTCAAGCTCATTCCTCCCTCATTAATCACCTGGTCTGTTTTAGGATCACAATCTTCCTAAAGCTTTCGACTGCCACCTGAAGGAGCCTACGCATACCTCATCTCCTGGGTTACATGCATAAAAGGTTGGGTTTTCACCCTTTATCTCTTGATTGTAATACCCTAGCTTGATTTTAAGAAATGATTTGATCACCATTCCAATTTCATTTGGGTTTAATATTATGGACGTTAGTGATCATGTGTGCTTTTGTTTTGGTTATGAATGCTCAAATTTTTTTTTAGAAAGTATCCACCTGTGTAGAACCTTGTGCAAATCTAGTGACCATTTAATGTGTTAGGGTTGCTCTTTTATTCTTGTCGGGCTCCATTGTTCGCTAGAGTTTAATCCCAATCCGGTCTTTGCCTATAGCCTACTAGGGTTTCGCGTTCCCCGCACTTCGGTAATAGTAAATGATGATTGTTGAAGCCTGTTTAAATCATAATATTGATGGATAGAGCCTAGTATCCACTGATAAATTCATGACAAAATGAAACCTGTGCTAACTTCTAATTGTTCCCCAATGCCATAGATAATATGAATTTCGATAATAGGAACACAATGGTGGGAAATGGTACTTTAGTTTGACTGGTAGAATGAGAAGACAAGGGAAATCTTAGAATAGATGTGGGGGGTGTTAATGTTCAGGATGTGACATAGTGAAGAAAATCACTTAGGCCTCATGTGGAGCACTATCATCATGGTGAACGCACTTAGTTAGAGCCATCTTAGAAATTTTGAGGGACTCCAGAATTTCTGAAGGTTAATCCTTCAAAGATTCTGGTGCCTCTGGAATTCCCTAAATTCTCTTACAACTGAGACACCCAACAAGCTAACTTTGTCCAATCCATGATAAAGCCTGAGTCTAAGTCATGAAAAGGGAAATCATAGGGAGTTGAGGCATGAGACAAAAGTTGATCAAAACACGAAGGAAGCACCTAAATAATGACCACCTCAAAATTTTTGTGACCCCTCAGAATTTCCAAAGGCTAATCCTTTAAAGATTCTAAAGTGTCACGGATTCCCGAATCCTCCTAACGCCTCAACACCTGAAGGCATGTTCTTTCTCCTCCATGGTCGAGTGCGAATATGAGATGAGAGTGGGAGATAGCAAAGAATCAATGTAAAGAAGGATCATTCAAAAAGCAAATAAAATCTTTAAGTCATGGTCACCCTTGGAGATTCTAGAGTGCCACGAAATATTTGAATCCTTCTCCTAGGTCAAACTTTGAAACAAGCCTATCATCCATCGCATCCTCGAGGGACAACAACAACATCTTAACTTAGAACAATTTGAAGGGTAACTTAGCCTTTAGAAGCTTCTCCCCATTGTGGAATTTCTGAAGGTAATTCCTTCAAAGAATCCATCGAGCTATGGATTCTCCAAATCTGCTAGAGTGGGGAAACTCTGGAAATGTCTTGAAGGACAATGAAGAGCTAAGAGAAATATCAGGAGCATAATGAAGTGAGTGATGAAGACTTAGAAGCTTGCCTAACTCAACATTTCAGAAAATATGCCCTGGTCTAAAATCTCTGAACTCTAATCCTGTGGAGAATCCGTGCCCCTCTAGATTTTCCATAAGTTTCCATCAAAATTTTAAGGCACCAAGGATGAAAGCTTTCAATGACATACTATCAGGAGATCATGGTGTTGAGTTGACAATTTGATATTTTGAATGCAATAGTGACTTTTGGAAAATCTGTCTAGCAGTGAAGTCCTCGAGCTTTACTCCATTGGAAATTTTGTCCTATGCCAGATTTCCAAAAAATCCTTCAAGGCACTAAAATTTTGAAGTACTTTTATTTATAACTGATTGTCTTAGATTCTTGAAGTAAATTAAAGTATTTGGTAGTTGTTTGGGAACTTTTAGTTGTCTATATTGATTATGAATCTGTTCATAATTGGATTCATGGTAATTATCTTGTTTTCCAACAGATGCAGGCATAAGGGAGCCCTGGGAAGGCTTCTAAATTCAAGGATACACACGCACAAGAGGAAGGAAAAAGAAGAATATACATAATGAAATATGAATTCAAAGGAATATGGCCAAAATCAAGAATATCTTCTGAATGGTCAAGGATCGCCGACACTAATATGGGGCACGTAGACTACGATGATTTTCAATAGAGGATGTTTGGTAATGGAGCTACCCAATTAGCACATGTCATTACACACACAGGCTTAGCTCAAACCGTAGGGTTCCCACCTACTTTGTTATGTCCAGAATTAGTGCTAGAATGTCCAAAGCACTATGATGTAGACAAAAGGATAATAGTGGGCCCACAAGGAAGGGTTATGGCTAACTTGAATGAAGAGTTTATCGCTGAAACGTTCAACATTGCATCCCATCACAAGCTAATTAAAGAAATTAACATCCAAGAAGGAGAGGAGTTCTATGCCAAGGATGTTTCCAGAGCTCTGGATATGATGAATGACTCGTGGATAGCTAAGCCCAAACCACACTAGTCCAAAATCCTGAAGCAATTACACAGGAGTGACTTCAAGATGGAGTACCATGATATTATCACACTCCTAGGCTGAGTAATGGGATTGGAGGAGGCCTTCACCTTCAGGACTTGGATGTTTTATGCTATCACTTAGATTGTGGGAGGAAACACTACCATTGGACAGACATCCTAAGTGACAATCTTGATAAGCAACTCAGAAATGTGCAAGATACCCACTTTTTCACAATGACATCCTACCTTGTCTATATGTTGGCAAGCAAATATAAATATAGGGGGCTAAGTTGTAGAGGGACCCCTGGGAAGGATAGAGTCTGGGATGCTTACCCTCAACTCTGGTACAACACCTCAAACTACAGGAGAGCTAGTGATGCCTTTTTCATGTACATTCCTCAATTACTACAAGGTGCCCTCCACATGAGAATTTATACGAAAGAAATGGACCTAATCAGGAAGTATGGACAATGGTTCATATAGTTTAAGAGGTTTACCTACATTAGAGTACACGGATCTCCTACAGTTCTACTCCAATTGCCAAGGTATCCCACAAATAAACTCATCCTGCTGGAATTTATAACAAGATAGATGGTGGCATTCGAGACAGTGTTACAGGACATGCATAGAAAGGGGCTCATAGATGAATTCCCATTAAAGATTGGCACCCTTGAATCCTGCCCCAATCTCTAAAGTTCCCAACATTTAGAGAAGGAGATGACATAATACGAACTGTATTCACATACCAACCGAGACAATTTTGATCCCTATGGAAAGGAACGAAGACAAGCCAACAAGGAATTCAAGCATCAGGA
Source organism: Sequoia sempervirens (assembly GCA_007258455.2). Taxonomy (NCBI): domain Eukaryota; kingdom Viridiplantae; phylum Streptophyta; class Pinopsida; order Cupressales; family Cupressaceae; genus Sequoia; species Sequoia sempervirens. The sequence goes on from VDFB02367728.1 coordinate 69,012, forward strand.
CCACATATAAGACTACTGGGTAAATTTCTGAGATGGGTTTGAAGTAATAAAAAGGAGGTATTCTAGACTTCCCTTGAGGCTTATCAGGCTCTACAAAGTAGACCAAGTTCTCGATCAAGTCGATGAAGATGAGGGAGACTTGATACAATACCACGATTATGAGCTATACAGGAATCAACCCTTGCCATTAGTAAATTGGTTACAGGAGGAGGTGGTTGACCTTGATCAGTTAACCGAACTAGTGAATAGGTACTCCAGATTGTGGGTCAAACACAAGGTTGTGGAGCTATAGACAGATGGTGCCTAATTCACTTATGATCTAATAGGAAATCTTGAGTCCCATTCCAAAGATGATACGAGGCCACCAAGGATGATACTGTAGAACCCTCACAAGGAGATGAGAAAGAGGGACTAAAGCCTATCACACTAAAGAGAAGAATGAGGAGTTAGGGGAAAGCAAAGAAGACTAAGAGGCAGTCAGCACCAAAGACAAAAGAGACTTTTGGGGAAGCTATTGAGGAGGGAGAAAAGACTCCCCAACTAGCTAAGAAGAGGAAGTTGGTGACTAAAGGGAAAAGTCTGGCCAAGAAAGCAAAGACTTCTAAAGTTTAAGTCACACCACCTAAGGTAGTGGAGATTGATAGCTCAGGGGAAAAGACCCAGGTATATGTGTGGAGGAACTCACCAAGATAGAGAGTATCTCCTATACGAGAGTTGGGGATTGGAATTGAAAAGGCACCAATTGAGGAGGTTGAAAAGGCTGTCACAAGGGATAATTCTCCATCCCCAATACAAAACATACCAGAGGGTGAGACTCCAAGGGAACATGAGCAACTTGGTGGAGAAGAGGGTCTCATTGAGAATCCCAATGAAGAAACACAAAGTGGAGAAGTGTCTACACCCGAGGTTGGGAAATTGAGTAATTTGGCTAGGGAACTAGGGGAGAAGGTAGATATCAGTAAAGAAACTACTTCCCAGGTCATAGTGGAAATGACTTCCTAGCCCCAAATGAACAAACATGTTAATATGTCACATGCAGATGAAAGGCCTGAAGGAAAAGATGGCAAGGAAAAGGAACAACAGGACCAGGGGAAGGATGAGGAGAATATAGAGGTTTTGGATGAAAGTCCTCCCCATGACCACTCTAAACATGACACTCCTCAAAGGAATACAAAGATAGAACAACCCGTTGCCCCAGACTAGTTGGAGAAGAGACTAAAACATAAATCCATTATCATGGGAGACAATACTCCAAGTTGGGACAAGCTGTTAGAAAAATGGGGGCAGCCAAGGGAGAGGAAAAGGGCCAAAACTATCTCCAAGTTTGCATGAGATGAGTTCAACAATAGGATTGTCCACGTAGTTGTTCCTCTAGAAAATAAGTACAAGGATGAATTGAGGCCCACATATTACAAAGTACAAATTATGAATTTAGGCCCAACCACAAAATATTAGGAGAAAGAAGACTTCAAAGAATCTTCTCAGGCAATTCTGAGAAGATTAGATAAAGAGACTATAGAAAAGGAGGAATTGCAAAGGAAATTGAGGGATTGCACAGGTATATCTAGCATTTAATCAGGCCTCTATAGTTTGAAAGCAGTGAAATCTCCTCGTTCCCAGAAGGTTTGTTGTCGAAAGAGGCTATTTTAGAGATAGAAAGGTTGAAGTCCTTCGTGAAAGACACCCAGGAATGGTTGCAAGGCATTAGCAATAGAGGAGATGAAATGATCGAGAAGGTGCTGCCATATTATGAGAAGGCCACTTTTATCTCCAATGACATAACCTACTTCCTACAAGACTGCAAGCAACTGCCTAATGATACAGTGGTCAAGGAATTGGAGAAAATTCTAGCAACTTTGATTGAGACTTTGGTTTAGGAGGGTATCTTCACAATGCAGGATACTCATAATGCCATGGAATGGATTGAGGCAATTAATTTCAAGAATGAACTCAGAATGAAGGCCCCTAAGAAGCTGTGAAAGGCACAGACAAAAGTCAAGGAGGTCTTTGATAGTTGCAAAACCTTTTTGGAAACAATCACGGGAAGGAAGAAATTCGGGCACAAAGATTTAAATGTAGAACAATTGTAGCAGTGGTGGCGTGAAGTATACTCTCCAAGTGTTGAAGACCCAGCAGTTAAAGATCAACTTGAGGATGCTACAATTTATATCTCCTATCTAGATAAGTACCATGATTTATATGTTGACTGGGAGAAGACCTTGGCTAAATATGAAGCAGAGTTGAAAAGAACTAGGTCCATAATTAATCTTGTTTCTACCCCAACCCAGGCCAACATGGATCCAATCCTTTCAAAGTTAAAGGAAATTAATGGGAAAAATGGGGTAGGTGAAGGAGAAATAGGCGACCCAACTCAATAACCTAGGATATTGTGTCATTAAATGCCAACTTTTGCTTGAGGGATAGGTTGGTGGTGCCTTGAATCTTGTGCCTGACGCATATTAAATGCTTAATGTTGACTTTGGGGGCTGGCCTCCATTATTTTATTGTATATTTTGAACTTGGGATTTTGGAGGGAATGTTTGGCTAACCTACTTGGCTGACCTAATTAATGAAACCCTAATTTGGGTGCCCTTGATGTAATATGTTATAAATAGGGGTTTCTCCCTCATTTGTTAAGGTTAGACATTGTTGGAAAAGGTGTTAAAATTTTAGTCAATACATTAGAAAGCCTTGTAATATTGGAGATACTGAAAAAACTCGAATTGTTGCAAATTTTTGATGAAGTAAATACAAAGAATACATTATTATTTGGTGATTCTTCATTGTGTTATTCATCTATGCATGGTTCTTGTGATTCATGTATTTTAGATTTAGAAGTTCGCTTGGAGTATATTACTTTCTAGACAATATTAGCTATATTCATGTTTCAATTGTGTTTATGGTGGAAATTTGAAGTGTTTGAGCAAACCCATGGTCCATACTTTTAGCTACATGCTGAATGTGGGTAGCTGTGTAAAGTTAGCCTGGACCTCCACCTTGTGTGATTAGTTCAATTGTGAAGTGTTTATTCATTTTAATGCTATATCTGGGTGAATGAATGAATGTTTTGCAATCTAAAAATCTCAAATACCTTGGGAGATAGCACTATTTCTGTAATGCTGTAGGATAATCTAGGTTAAGCAAAACCTAGTTTTGAAGAGTTTGGTCCACTTCAGGTTCTCTACTATTTTCACAACTAATTCTAGTAGTTAATTTTTAGAATCTCTCTCTGAACCCTTCATCTTTTGCTATTTCTTTGAAATCTGGGATAGTTTAGAATCTATAAGCATCAACTTATTGTCATATTTGATGAATTCAAGAAGCCCCAATGCTTGTATGTAAGGTCCTTTGTGGAATACCAACAATTTCACATTATCTCTGAGTTATTTCATTGCATTTGTCAAGACTTGACATTAAAGACCTTAGGATTATCTCTTGAGGCTTGTTGACAGAGATTTACCTTTCAAGAGAGATAGGATTTCACATTTTATCTGAGTTGTTGCTATGTAGAAAACACCATCAACACCTCCCTTGGCCACACCCTCACATGTATTCAAGACCCCCCACGTATAGAAAACACCTTCAACACCAAAGACATGGGCTAGGGCAATGATGCCCTAGCACAGCTGCAGATGCTCCTGAGCATCATCCTTCTTCAAGATATCACATTTTAAACATGTTCTAGATGACAACATAAAATTGTATAGACTCGCTCTTATAGTGGATGCAAATCTGTCTCTTTTCAAAGCTTATACTAGTGTGCATTTGTTTTGGGCAATGAATATATACCATTGTATTCTTTGATAATCCTTGACAACAAGAAAACAATTTTTTTATCATTGCATAAATAAATAATTATCACTATCATTTCCCTTTAATGAACCTCCATATGGTGCTTAACAATGACTTGTATCGTGCTTGAAGCTCCACCTGATTTAATACTTTTAATACCTCTAGGCATAAAGAAAAGGCACCTGCCCCTGTCTATTATAGACTTTGTGATTAAAACCAACACCCAATGCTACTATGTACTACCATGGAAACACTATAAATAGGTCTACAACCCCTACAATTTTGATCTCAAGGACTATCTTTTGCATGATCTTTTGATAGTCTCGTCTCATTATTATACTATGAACAATGTCTCTCCCCTTTGAATTTTTCAATGAGTGACTTCTTTAAGTTCTACCTCACCATCCTTTGATAATAATGAATACTAGATTATTGCTCTTGAATCATTTCATGAACCATCTGCTACCAAGGTTGGTTGAGCACATGAAAACTGTTAAAACCTTCTGAACCTCTTGAAAATGAAACCAATTTTCACAATTTTCAATATCTATATACTTGGATTAATATATTGATACATAAAACTAAAATTGTTTTAATGGGACAACATTATCACTGAGTTTTGTAATAGTGTTCCTAATCATAAATGTAGGTTGATACATGAGTTGTCCCCATTAGCTTATCCTACAACCTCAATATGGGTTGACTGGCATTGGGTACATTAATTCCCATATCTACTTCTTTGCTAATGCCCTCAATCATCTTCATCTTAAACTTGTAAAGCCTTTACCTATGTGTATAGGACAATGAGATTTATTATGATTTGCTAATAAAGCATATAAGAAAATGACACATTGTGTTAAAAAAGAAAATGGCATCTTGTCTTAAAAACAAATTTGTTGATATATATATGTGTGTGTGTGTGTGTGTGTGTGTGTGTGTGTGTGTGTGTGTGTGTGTGTGTGTGTGTGTATGTATGTATGTATGTATGTATGTATGTATGCATCGTGTATTATACATGTATGTAGTATGTATGTATGTATATGTACATGCATCATACTTCTTATGTATGTGAAAATGTATGTATGTATGTATGCATGGGACAATGAAGTTGTTATGACTTGTTAATAAAGCATATAAGAAATGGCTGCCAATCTTAAATTTACTGTTGTTGTTGATATATGTATTTATGTATGTATATATGTATATGTACATACATATATGTATGCATGTAATGTACATACATATGTGTATGTGTGTATATGTGTATATGTATGTATACATATATGTATGTATATGTATGTATGTATACATATGTGTATGTATGTATGTATGTATGTATACTAATACATACATATATCTATACATACATGCATTTTATACTATACACACATACATATGTATGTACATACATGCATACATATATGTATACATATGCATATACATGCATAAAATACATGTATCAGCTTAACTTAATAAAATTTAAGACAAGGGTGCCATTTTCTTTCTATCTTTTATTAATGAGTCTTAGCTCAAATCTATTTAATCTATCTTCTATCTGTCACATCACATTTACATACATGTGCATATGCATGCATACATACATACATACATACATGCAGCACATTGCATAAATTGCACATGCATACATGCATGCATACATGCATGCATGCATGCAGTACATGCAGCATGTGTATGCATGCATGCATACATGCACGTACACATATGTGTGTACATGCATGCAACCACATATATGTATGCATATACATATACATATATACATACATAAATCATATATCAACAACTTGAATTTAGAGACAAGGTGCCATTTTCTTATATGCTTTATTAACAAGTCATAGCAAATCTCATTGTCCTATGCATACATACATACATACATGTGCATATACATACATACATACATACATACATACATATACATATATATATATATATATATATATGTATATGTGTGTGTGTATGCACACACACACACACACATATATATGTATGTATATGTGTGTGTGTATGCACACACACACATATATATATGTATGTATATGTGTGTGTGTATGCACACACACACACATATATATATATATATGTATGTATATGTGTGTATGTATATATATATGTATGTATATGTGTGTGTGTATGCACACACACACACACACACACATATATATGTATGTATGTATGTATGTATATGCACATGTATGTAAATGTATGTATGTATGTATGTATGCATAGGACAATGAGATTTGTTATGGCTTGTTAATAAAGCATATAAGAAAATGGCACCTTGTCTTAAATTTTGTTGTTGTTGATATATGTATTTATGCATGTATATGTATATGTATACATATATGTATGCGTGTATGTACATACATATGTGTATGTGTGTATGTATGTATGTATGTATACATATGCGTATGTATGTATGTATGTATGTATGTATACATACATACATACGTACATACGTGCATGGGTGATCCCACAATACTGGTTTACAATTTTTGGCCAAACTGGACATTGAATTGAATTGTTTTAACTAAATCTTCACTTTCAGACACCTATAGTTGCTAAACCATGAGGAATTTGAAGATGATGCAAACTAGTGATTTGTGAAATTTTGTTTGTAGATTCTAAATATATATATTTTTATATTTTTTTGAATCAGATTGCATTTCTTTTTCCATATCCTTCGAAAACTAGATTTTATCAGTAAACACCATTTTTAAAGAGTGATGCTCATCATAAACAACACAACTTTTTTTCTATGAAGGATAAAATTCTATTTTTTTTTTTAATTTAGTTTGGTAACTACGATGTCTAGAGCATTCATTTCATCTCATAGTGTTTTATTGAACATTTTTTTCTTAATCAAGTTTTGAAGTCAAACCAATTACAATTGACATAGGCAAACCATAAACAACATAACTTTTTTTTTGTATATATCAAAATTCATTTTTTTACTAGATCAAGGACATCAATACCTAGCCTAAACATATTTTTTAGATTCTTTTTTGATAATCTACTATTTTTCCACATGTGCAGAACAGAGAGCTTGATTTTCGGTGAAAAAACTATGTTTAATTAAACTAAAAAAATATAAATAAAACCAAAATATATTAAAATTATATTCAATGGATAGCTCATTTTGAGGACTACCATCATCTAGTTGGGTCTCTGAAGTTTCCTCCATTTTCATCCTCAACCCAAGCTTTGAAAGGAAAATTTTTGCAAAAAATTGGTAGAAGAGGGGGAGAAGGGAAAAAAACGGGGGTTCGCTCAAACCCCCTTTCGAGCGAACCCCCTTGACCCTTTCAAGCAAAGGGGGTTTGCTCGAAGGGGGGTTCGAGTGAACCCCCCTTTGCCTTGACCTTACCTTTGATTTCATTTTAAAAAACGTGCAAAAAATGGTCACATCACAAAAAGGGGGTTTGCTCGAAGGGGAGTTAGAGTGAACCCCTTTTGGGTTAGAGTGAACACCCCCTTCGCGCGAACCCCCAAAAACTTGAAATTTTCTTCATGGGAGCATTTTTTCAATTTTCCTTCCTCAATGGAATTGTAAACTAGTTTTGTGGGATCACCCATATACATACATATATATGTATGTATGTACATGTATATATGTATGTATGTATGTATGTATATATACACGTATACATATACATACATACACATATATATACATGTGTATATATGCATATATGCATATATATACATGTATTTATGTATGTATAATTGTGTGTCAACATCAAAAAAATTATTTTGTTCACCTATGTTTAAATTTTAAAATTGATTCAATTAGAGAACATAAGCTAATTATTAGATGGTTGTGCATGATAAACACTAAAGCTTTGAACTCTTAAAACCTACTAAATATCTCATCCTTGGTATTTAAGAACTATCTATCCATGTCTTGCATGAGAAATCATCAATGAAAGAAACTTAGAACATGCTTCCTATAATTAATCTTACTAACATTAGTCCACACACATCTAAATGCACTAACTCTAGGATTTGCTTAGACCTATACTCCTTGCTTGAGAAAGCAACAACCTTGGCATGCTTTTGAAGCATGCATCCTCTACAAACTCCATGCTATTCAATATTGAATTTTGGAAGTCTTGTGGCAATATCCCTCATATTAGACAAGGTTGTGTGATGCAAAAACTCCATCCTCTTGTGCCATAACTGACACAATATGTCAATTTAACTTTTAAAGGTTTGGACTAAAATTGGTTCACCTTGTAACTTGTAACTTGGTTTCCTTCTCTAACCCCTAAAACTCGTGTTGTAATAGGCATTCGTTTTGGTCACTAAATAATCATATGGGTTGGTCATAACCTTCTCCAATATTATCTATATTGCACCTTCATGTATTGTTTTCTCATCGTCTCTTTGGAGTTGTCATTTCTTATGTCAAGTTCTAAGTTGTAGAAGGTTCTATTTCATAGAGATAACTTTCTATCTCATTAGATATAAAGTTAAAAATGTTTTAGTTTTGAAATTTGATAAATATTTAATTTTGAAAATGTTTTTGTTTTGAAACTTGATAAATTTGTAATTTAAATATGTTTTAGTTTTGAAACTTGATAAATTTGTAATTTAAATATGTTTTAGTTTTGAAACTTGATAAATTTGTAATTTAAATATTTTTCTTTAATGATATGCAAATCTCTTTATTTATATACATATATATGGTTGATGATTAGGTATCTCACCATTCTCCTCAGGCTGAGCAAAATGCTCAGGCGAGAACAAATTTATATGAGGAGAGTATTGGGAGATTAGAAAATGCATTGTGATGTTTAGATCAAACCATTCATAACTCTCCTAATCTAGCTAATAGAGATAAATTAGTCTTGATATTAGAGATGAGATTTTATGTATTATTAGGACCATTTGACCATTTGATCATACAATCCGTATGACGATCTTAGCATTGAGCAGTTTTATTTATCTCTTGCTAGGAGTGTTACAGACACAGAGAAATGGAGACCTGTTAGTAAGTTAGTTTCACAAAATAATGTGCATAACATGTTCCCTTTTCATAAGGAAAATATAGAATTAGAGGATATACAGTTACTAGGTGTGTAGATGAACTTGTTGCTCCATTCATATATCCTATATGGTTGGCAGTGTTGAAGTGAGCAACCAAGAGCTTCAATTTGCAACACCAAATAATCTCCACAAGAGATAGAGAGAAGCAATAATGGAAGATGCTATTACACCAAACAAGAATTATAATATGATACAATATGATCAATATGCAATAGAAGATGCTATGAAATTCTGTACAATGCAATACAAAATATGCAAGAGATGCCTTGCTTATAAAGGAAAGGATGAGAGATAGCATAAGAAAAGATCATGATAAGTGTCTTAATCCTACCATATGAGACAACTAGCTCATAACTACCTAGGATAATGTAAAGTCAAGATAAGACAACTAAGACTTCTAGAAGAATGCTTATATTCTAAGTAAACTTAACATGTGAACTAAGTCCCTTGAGTCCCTAGTAAAGAATTAACTAGGTACAAGAATTATTCACACCAACACCCCCCCTTAAGTGCAACTTTGGGAGGAAGAAACCAATGCAAATATGCAAAAGATGGGTCTCGACAACAAGGGCTAATGAGGTACCCATGTACAAAATAAAAGTAAAAAACTCTCATAAACAGAGAAAAGGAGAAAAACCATGTGGGAGAAAACTCCTCTCCAAAAGAGAGAAATAAGAAGCATCCAAAAACAATATCCTAGAGAATAGGAACATGAAGAACATCACTAAGGTGGGAAGGAGCTGCAAACAACTATCGAAAGATTATTGCTACAGTGTTGAAATTAAAGAAACTCCTCTAAAAATAGGATGATTAGGATCAAGAAGACAACAAACTGCATGAGTGCCCCCAACAATGCTACTCAAACAATGATTAGATGAAAAAAAAAGGAAAAACATCTGTCAATAAAAAATATAGATGGCACATGAATATGCACGAGTGACCCCAATGACACTACTCAATCAATGTAAGTTAAAAGTACAGGTGCCAATAGTATAAAGAACACTGGTCAACTGAGGATAAAAGGTTGCCTCCACAAAACAAGAATGTAAGAGTTTCTATATGGTAAATGCTCCATCTCACCAAAATACATGGGTAACCAGTCGCTGCATATGCGTAGTACATAGGAACAAATACTAGATACATAACTCACTCCAAAGTGAAACCAAAGAAGTATTAGCACGAACAGTATAATACCCCCCATAATTCTGACTTGGGAAGGCATGACAGAACCACTGAAACTTGTGTATCACCATGTAGTGCATGAAGGAGAAGAAACAACATCTGAAAGTGCACAAGAAAGTACCAGCAATTGAAAAAGGGTGTGTAAAAACAAGGCACACATGCATGAGGCAAGAATCACATTGATTCATTGTTGTCTTGGAGGGACACACACTTGACAAAGGTGTGATGGAAAATAAAAAAGAAACTACACAACCACCCATGTCACTTTATAATATAGTGCGAGTACAAAATATGACACAACCCTATGTGCGAAATCCTCAAAATACATGTACAATAGTGTGACACTTTATTTCAATGTGTTTACATATAAGAAAGTGCTTACAAATGATGCTCAAAATGTTCACAAAGGACAAAATACTGGAAATAAAAATGAAATAGCCCAAATGAAGCCATCCCATGCAAACAAAAAGATTCCAAGTGCCAAAATATCCAAGTAATTAACCAAAGTGTTGAAACACAAAAATCTGAATTAATTATACCAAGGGCCAAATCTGAAAAAATTGTATGAGTAACTCTGAAGAGATTAGAAAGACATTTCCAATGCTATAAGAATCATGAAAAATGAAGGAACAAGGCAAGAGTTATGAGCTCAGGAGTGAAAAATACATATCTAACTTCAATAGGCTATAAATGCAACCAAACAACGATTTTTTTGAAAATCACTTGTACCACTAGAAAATACACATCACCAGCTTTCCAACGATATTTCATTTGCAAAATTTTACCATTTGGATCGAAATTTATGCAAAAATGTAAAAAAGGCCTAAAAAATTATCCTTTAAGACTAAATAGGTGTAAATTTATGGCCCCTTGGGGGCTAGGGATTGGTCACCCATATGACCATACCATAGGCGATTAAAAAACTAAAATAACTCATGCCACCACCCCACCACTCGTAGAGTGGCATGCGGGTGGCATGGGGGCAACGGGCATGGCCACACCTCCAATGGGCAATCCCTGCTTGTGGGTAGAATGTTGGCCCAACGTTTATAAAAAACTTTCAATACATATAAAATGTCGATTGTAATGAGTATAGGTCAATAAAAAAACCTACAAACCCTATAGAATTGTTAGCGTACCATCCACCGACGTGGGTTTGATGTGACAAGTGCTTTTAATTATCTGGTCGACTACACAAAGTTTTCCAAACCAAAGTTTTTTATTACAAAACTTTTCAATGTAAAAAAAACTGCCAAATAGTATTGACCACGGCAGAAAAAGGAGGCCGAAGACTTTTGGGGCCAATAAACTTCAAACAGGCTAGTCAATGTGAAGCCGCTGACCAAGGAAAACACGCTGATGGGAATTGAAACTATCAGTCATTAGGAAAACACAAGCTAATGAAGGTAGGAAGGATCGGCGGGGGTCGACAACTTGCAGGGTCAGCTAGGTGATGTGACCTAGGACTGGTATGACCCTGCACAAAGTCAAAAACCTCCACAGAAAAATAATGCCACCATATAAATATAAGCCTAATTTAATAAGAAAATAGCCTGATATAAAATATTTTATCACAAAATGGTATTAAAATATTTTTTTGAATTTTTTTTCGCTAACTGGTCAAATTGGTCGACTGTGGGGTGGTTGTATGGCTGCCCTACTAAATTTTTTTTGCCTCAAAAACAACTTTTTCCAAATATAGGCAAATTATATATCAAAATTCACGCAATCAACCTCTCAGATGCAATGACAAGGCTATTTTTTTTTTCCAAAAGTGCTCCTATAAAAAGCTATTCACTAGATTTGAGCTTCAAACCCTTGTTTTCCAAAGTTCCAAATGGTGACAAATTGAGTGAAACAAAAGCCAAATTTTACTTTCTCGAGCCTCCTAGACATAGTGGGACAACCAAAAATATTGCCACTATGGCCAAAAGTGCTGCAATCGCTAGATCTTACCAAAAAGCATACATGCAATATAGGATTAACAAATCTTTGCAAACCCTTTTTGATTCTCAAGATCGTATTGAAACACAAGAGAAGAGCATACAAGGAATTTGTAGGATCATAAAAGAAACTCAAATCACAATAGAAAAATTGATGGTAGAAACTCTCTAATGAAAAAAGGAAGGGGCTTGTAAGATTCAAGGCTCTAATACGATGCTGAAGTGAGCAACCAAGATCTTCAATCTGCAACACCAAATAACCTCAACAAGAGATAGAGAGAAGTAACAATGGAAGATGCTATTCCACCACAAAAAAATTACAATATGATACAATATGATCAATATGCAATACAAGTTGCTATGCAATGCAATACAAAATATGCAAGAGATTCCTTGCTTATAAAGAAAAGGATGAGAGATAGCATAAGAAAAGATCATGACAAGTGTCTTAATCCTATCACATGAGATAACTAACTCATAACCACCTAGGAAAATGTAAAGTCTAGATAAGACAACTAAGACTTCTAGAAGAATGCTTATATCCTAAGTAAACTTAACATGTGAACTAAGTCCCCTAAGTCCCTAGTAAAGAATTAACTAGGTACAAGACTTATTCACACCAATAGGCAACTCATCATAGATGGCCTCATAATAATGAGTTGCCACTTTATTTTTGCAAACAATTATATATAGAGTTTTATTTATAGATAGATGTGGACTACACATCTTTTCCTGAGCATGCTGGATAGGGTAGAGGTAGATTTTTTGATAAAATTGAGTATAAACGTCCAAATTTTCCACCACCCATGAGTAAGAGGGTATTAGTTGGTCCAAACCTTATGGTTCTTCCAAAACATTTGGAATTAGTAGCAACAGGGGATACAATAACATGCTCCACCATATCTAAGATTTTTTATAGTATTGCCACCATTACCACACAAATTGATCATATGTCATCTAATTGCGTTGGTAGATACCTATTATGGCGATAGATTAGACTTCCTCCCACTGAGGCTACATCTACTACTTATGATCCATTTATTCATGTCGATCTACCATTGCCATCAGATGTTTCCCATATGAGTGACATGACTGGGTGTAATGTGTGTGCAGTCTTCATTATTGATCTACTAGCAGCTTACCAGTTCATTAGTGAGGAGCATGGGATCCCTCTTAATCATGTACTGACTCTTATTAGATGTTGACATCATACTACACATACGAGCCAAGGGGTGGTAGCTTCACAAGATATTCCACACCATCCTATAGGCTCCCATGTGCAACATGTTTGTATTGACTTGTAGCTTGTCCAAGTTCTCAGTATGTTCTAGATCACGTTGAGGTTACTACGTCACCTGATCTTGTTCGTGGCACATATAGTGTACTTATTTTTGGCACTAATATTGTACCACCTATAGATTTCCCTAAAGTTTCTTTGCATTCTTGTGATATTAGTGGGATTGGTAGGGCCCTCAATGATGTAGATGGGTACTTGAATAATTTATTTATAAATTGTGTTCTAAAAATTTACATGTACATATATTTTAAATAAAATTTATTTTAAAATAGTTCTAACTCTTTATTGAAATCATGTATTTGAAAATTTCCAGCAATATGGTGATTATTTAGAGTTTGGAGATTTGAAGCATGATGGTGATCTCATGCATTATACACTTGAGGTACATTTAAATAATAAAAATTTAAATTACATGATACGTTTGAACACATTGAACTTGTACATTGCAAGTTTTAGATAATTTTACATATATACACATGCGTATTAAATTAAATTACATGTACTTGAAATTGTGCAAGGCTTGGGACAGGACACCAAATAGGGATTGAGATAGGTTGGATCATGACAGGATCAAGACAACTTGGATTAGGAGAGGGATTGAGATAGCCTAGATCAGGACATGGATTGAGAGAGGGATTAGAGTAGGGATTAGATTCATCTATCCACACTAGATATCATTCTATTTGATTTTTTTTACATGTCACATTATATATACATTTTACATTTATATGGTTTATACATCACATTATGGTTTGTCATGTCATGACATATACAATATTATGGTTTGAACTCTTATTATGATTTGGACCATATTACATAAATTTTACATTATGGTTTGTCATGTCATGTTATATGCACGTACACATTATTATGGGTTGAACACTTGTTATGATTTACATTACATAATTACATACATTTTACATTATGGTATACATACATACATCACATTACATGGTTTTCCATTTCACATTATGTACAAATTAAATACATTATGGTTTACCTTAATTTTTTTCCCTTAAATATGTTTAATCAAAATTAGAGTTACACATATTAATTTTTTAGTCAATCTCGATTAATTTTTAAATCATCCTTTGAGGTTTAGATTATATATATTGTAAGCATTGAACCTTTTACAACCTATTTTAAGTTATGATCTTTGGTACATTTGAAAATGCATAAAGGTGATGACAAATTGCTATGGGTAGGTCCTAGTTTACCTCCTTGTTGGACTGAATTTATGACTTTGGATTAATGTTGGATGAATTTCATATGTCAAGCATGCAAATGGAATATTTGTATATATAAATTTTGAGATAATATAGGTATTCATTTTACATGATCTAAATAAAATTGTTCCTAGAATGGAATTGCTCTTTGTAAATTTAAAAAGATGGATGTAATTAATTACAAAAATGAATGTCTTTAATAAATAGGTCAAGAAATAGAAATAATTTGAATGCAAATATGTAAGTTAGGCCAATTCCTAAGAGATTATGTTATAAGTGGAGTTGGACAAATGAAATCAAAGATTCTTGAACTTAAGATTCCATGGAACAAATGCAATTGGAAAAAGATGATAAGGAATTTAGGAAAAATGAATTTAAAGTCACTAGGTTTTGTATTGCATATGAATTCACATGCTTGAGCAAAGAAAGTGAGAGATTCAATGCTATAAATGGAGTTGAACAAATGAAATCAAGATTCTTGAACTTAAGAATTCCATGGAACGAATACAATTGGAAATAGATGATAAGGAATTTAGGCAAAACAAATTTAAAGTCACCAGGTTTCAAGTATTGCATATGAATTTATATGCAAGAAAAAAAAGTGAGAGATGATGCTATAAGTGGAGTTGAATAGATGAAATCAAAGATTCTTGAACCTAAAAATTTCATGTAACAAATACAATTGGAAATAGATGATAATGAATTTAGGAAAAATGAATTTTTAAAGTCACCAGGTTTCAAGTATTGCATATGAATTTACATGCAAGCAAAAAAAGTGAGAGATGATGCTATAAGTGGAGTTGAACAAATGAAATTGAAAAGATTCTTGAACTTAAGAATTCCATGGAAAAAATGCAATTGAAAATAGATTCAATATAAGGAACTTTAGGAAAAATGAATTTAAATTCACTAGGTTTTGTATTGCATAAGAATTTACATGCAAGCAAAGAAAGTGAGAGATGATGCTATAAGTGGAGTTGAACAAATGAAATAAAATATTCTTGAACTTAAGAATTCCATGGAACATAAATATGCAATTGGAAATAGATGATAAGGAATTTAGGAAAAATGAATTTTTAAAGTCACTAGGTTTTGTATTGAATATGATGCTATAAGTGGAGTTGAACAAATGAAATCAAAGATTCTTGAACTTAAGAATTCCATTAAAAAATAGATGCAATTGGAAATAGATGATAAGGAATTTAGGCAAAATGAATTTTTAAAGTCACTAGATTTTGTATTGCATAATATGATGCTATAAGTGGAGTTGAAAAAATGAAATAAAATATTCTTGAACTTAAGAATTTCATGGAACATAAATATGCAATTGGAAATAGATGATAAGGAATTTAGGAAAAATGAATTTTTAAAGTCACTAGGTCTTCTATTGCATGTGATGCTATAAGTGGAGTTGAACAAATGAAATCAAAGATTCTTGAACTTACGAATTCCATAGAACAAATGCAATTGGAAATAGATGATAAGGAATTTAGGAAAAATGAATTTTTAAAGTCACTAGGTTTTGTATTGCATAATATGATGCTATAAGTGGAGTTGAACAAATGAAATCAAAGATTCTTGAACTTAAGAATTCCATGGAAAAAATGCAATTGGAAATAGATGATGCTTGGAATTTATTTAGTCAAGAGGTTTTGTATTGCATCTAACACATGAATTTACATGTGCAAGCAAAGAAAGTGATCTAAATGATGCTATAAGTGGAGTTGAACTATTGAAATCAAAGATTCCTGAACTTAAAATAATTCCACATGGAACATTTATACAATTGGAAATAGTTGACCAAGCCTTTGAAAAGAAACCATTCTAAATCATGTCACATGTCCAATGAATATTGATATCTAGATCTATAAAAAAATTGAATATATATCTAGTCATGTATCTAAAAAATACATTTCATGTAATGTATAAATTTGAATAACTTAAAGCTCTTGGTACATATAATCTGGATCCTCTCTATCTTTAATTATCTCTAAAATATTTTCATGATCTTCAATAGGAAACCTCCACTTTTGTTTGGCACGTCCTCTTTTAGGTAAAGTTTTAAAATTTATTTTTGTTGTTATAACTAAGTGACTATAATGTAGAACCTTTTGTCCTTCCATATAATCAACAAATATAATACCATTTTTATCTATCTTTATTTGTTGATAATATGTGCCTTCAATAACAACTGATCCAATGGGATACTCTTGTCCATCACCATCTATCATTGATTCCACCAATTTGCATTTTGGTTGTGTACATCTTAGTAGATAGTAATCTACACCTTCTGCATTGTCAGGATCTACAACAATGAAAATATCCCCTATACACACCATGTAGTACAAATAAATATAAATATTTATATAAACATGTTTGAAACTTAAGTAGAATATATAAATCAATTTTAAGTTATTTTTTTTTAAATTTAAGTAAAAATAATTTATATACAGGTGTAACAACTAAATCAGATACACGTTCATAATCAGTTGTATATAGAGGATCATAGACATCGACATTGTCATTTTCTTCAAAAGGAGGCATTGATACTGATTGTTTCATTTCCCATCGTGAAACATAACCATCTCTAATATTCTCACATTGAACAATATTTGCATTGTCCTCAATGCAATCAACACAAAAAAGTGATTTTTCTCTCACATTAGCTACATAAGGCTTGCTACCTCCTGCTGTCATGATTTGATGTAGACTTCTAATACCATTAATTGTTTGACAATTATAAGGATTTGATCAATCAATATCTGTAAATTAAAAACATCCAAGTGATTAAAAAGTGAATATATATAAATTTGAAAATTCAATTTTCATGTACACACACTTTGAAATTCAAATAAGAAATTCTTGACTATGTACCTTTAACTTCCCAGAAATATTATGTGTTGAATATTGAGTCACAAGAAGAAAAATTACTTTTGCACCATTCAACAATTTCATTTGCATTCCATATGGCATTACCTGCAAGTACATGTTGGAAAAATTTGTCAGGTTAAGAGGTTTAAGAATTTAATTTAGTTTAAATAATTTTATTTTTTAAATTTCTATTCCATATATGGTGTTACCTGCAAGTTCATGTTGACAAAGGGAAAACTTCACACATGCTCCTTCCCCATTGTGCTCTCCTTTTCCATGTCCACTCTCATAAAAATTCCACAAAAAATTGGTGCCATGTCTAGCATGTTGTTGGATTAACCAATTAAAAGCTTTTGCAAACTTAAATTGTTCTATGAAGTTACAAATAATTTCATTCAAACCAAATTAGTTGAAAAAACTAGATATATACATATATACATGTCTACATACAAAATATAATATATAAGTAATTGAACAATTTAAGTCTCAAAGTTAAGTAAATAAATTTAATTTAAAAAAATCAACACTTACCAACACATCCATTAGACCATATCTAGTGTTGTTCAACATTTATGGCATGTCGTCTCAGATCTTCATAAAACATTTTGAAACAATGAGCTACATAGTTTCTATCATGACTCGTATCATCATTGATATAAACATAAACCTCTTTGATGATAATTCGGTCATCTTGCTACTTTGTAAACCATCTACATGTAACTCAACATGCCTATAGAAAACTTGCACCAAGATTGCAACTTTCTCTAAATGATAATATTGACTTTGAATCCCAGTTTGAGGACTAAATGTATAGTTCTCAAAGAAATCTAGAATAGAGAGAATACAACTTGGTGGAAAGTAATTCTTTGAGTCACGAAATTGCTTAGCTTGCCATCTTACACCACGAAAATGTTGGATATGTGGATATATGATATTGTGAAATTTATTCATAAATTCATTATAAGACAATCCACTCTCTTTGAGAACAATTTTTTTGGTATCGACTCTCGACTTCGTTGAGTATTTCTTATATTCAAATCTCTTCCAAATAACTTGCATTGAATGATCAATATTGTCAAATTGTAAAAGATTCTTCCAATTTCCACAATCATTACATATTTTTTATACACTATACATTGAATTAATTTGAATCTTCTGATTTTTTGCATATAGGAGACTTCACAAATTGTGTTGTCCTTCTAGGGATGGCTATATTCGATCAATTATTGCCATAAATTTTTTATATGAATGTAGGTGTAGATCAAATTTAACATGATTTCGACAACAAGTTTCACATACTTTATTTATATGTAAAAATTATGGTCATAGTGTCTCAAACATCATTTGACAAATCTTCACATCTAAAATTTTTGGTTTGAATGCTTCAAAAATTTCACTTTTTGTTGTATCTATAAAATGTTTTGGATTAGAAATTTTTGTACCATCTTCACCTATTATTTGTATAGTGTCCCTTCTATTGGAAGAAACACGAGAGTGGTTGGTCCAATATTCAACAACCTGTTTCTTTATGTCTTCTGAAATTCTATCTTTTCAGGGAACCCTACAAATATTTACCCAATTTTTCTCAATATTTTCATTTAATTTATCTCTCTTTCAATATACCTTTGAATAGTTCTCCTAGAAACATTTAGTAATTCAAAAATTTCTTGAACTTTTCTTCTATGTGATAATTTCTTACTAGAAATTATAGTCATCAATGCTCTACGTGTAGCACTTGGATCACTAGCTTGACTCTTGTTTTCAATACAATTCAATGCTTCTTGCAAGTTTTCAAAAATTGTTTGTTTTAATGAACCTAATGACTTTTTACTATTATCAACCCCTTACAACTCCAAAATAGTGGTCATTTCTTTTCACTTAAATAACTTTGCAAATAATTGTGCTCTTCCAATTAGAGATTTTTTTTCAAAAAATTCATCCCATATTCTTTTAGAGTGTAATTTTACTATGCTTTCAAATAACATATCTTTAGATGAAATATTATTGAAAAGAGAATCCCCATCCATCTCCATCAGATTTTCCATACCATAGAAAAAATTTCTATTATTAGGTTCAATTCGTTCTTGTACTTGTACGTCACCTTGGTCATCAATAATTTCCATGGGTTGTTCTTGAGTAGATGTTCCTTCATTCAATTTTCTCTTCTTCTCTTCCTCGTTCTATTCCTTTGATTCCCCATCACAAATTGCACTCAAATTTGAATTTACCTACATACAAATGTACACACATTCTTTCAATGAATGCAGTTAATATTGCATAAATAGAACACTAAATATTGTTCATTTGTTAAAGCCAAAGTTAAAAAAAAATATTTTTTTAATAAAATTGGTTTTCAAAACATAATGAGCTCGTATAAATACTATAAGCACTCTATAACCTCAAGCATCATCTAAAATTTATATATAGGGAAAATTCATGTGTACACAACATATGTAAGAAATAATTAACATGAGCGACACACTGCATTGTCTAGTATTTTTGTATTGACATAAAAAAAATAACACAAAAATTTAAATAAAAATAAAGAAAAGAAAAACAAAATAGGTCTTAACAAATGATATTGAAAGAATTCAAGTCCCCAAGAATATTACAACCATATTATCATCATACTCAAATTTTGAATTTTTTTGAACTTGAATATAAGGGTCCTACATTACTTATGTTCATTTCTCTAGTGATATATAGGATGATAAGGTTCATCAATTAAAATTTATTTAAATACATGTATAAATTGTACAATAAAGGTTCATCAATTAAAATTTCTTTAAATACATAAATTACAAACATATCATGAGCATATTTGGTATATATCACTTGAAAATATTTAGCATGTAGCTAGATGTACACTAGATCATGATATCACTTATGCATCAATATGTGGATCTTTTTAATAAAACGAGTACTATAAAATCATGGTTGATATACCTAAATGTGTAGATCACTAGTTCATATTATAAATTTGACAAGACATTCAAGCTCATAATTTTTAATATCACATGTGATAAGGAAAGCCAATTGGATCATCATTAAAAAGGCATGTCATAGAGATCCTTGAACTACAAAAATAGTTTAGAGACAAGAAGGGGTAAATTAAATTACACATGTATCACAACCCTTTATGTATTCAAATAAGGGGTATTGTTACATGTATCATGCACATCAACCCTTAAAATGTATTCAAAGAAGATAACCCATTATTTAGCATTAGATTTAGATAACACATGAGATCAAAATTAATTTGTTAACAAGAAATATAAACTAGATCTAATATCTTGAGAATCACATGATGAAGCATCTAGCAATGAGGAACTCTAAAGGATACAAGAAAAGGGGAATCTAAACTCATACAAGTAGTTCAAGAATGTATAATGTATGGTATGTGAAATTATGTATGAATAAAACTTGGGCTAACAAAGGAAATTTGGGTTAAACCTTAATTTTGGAGGAAGATAGTGCACACCATAAAAGGATAAGAAGTATATGATTTTTATTGGTTATAGGGCATGAAGAAGTTAGAAAATCATGCAAGTATGGATTTTCAAGAAGGGGACTTGATCTCCAAGTATAATGTACATAATCAATTCAAGTGAACTTAAGATGTGCCAACCTAATGCAAGAGCATGAGAAAAATTGGGCACACATAAGGTTTGGAAAGATCTAGTTAATTTTTGATGATAAAATATAGATGGACAAGGTAGTCACATGTGAAGGAGAGGATCTATAGAAAGGAATCAACATTATTTTCAATAAAATCCAATTGAGTGAGTGGGCATGGGAATAAAATAGAATGAAAGAAGATCCTCAACAAAGAGAAATGAGGAAGGAGAATGAAACACATAAGTGCTACAAGAACTACTGGAACCTAAGAAAAGTTGACTAACATAGAGGAAGTTCTACCTAAAGAAGGTACAAAGGTGTCCACAAAATACATCAAAGAGAAAAAAGGTATATATAAGTGAAATGTTCAAACCCTAGTAAAGAAGGTTGGACAAAGGAAGGAGTAAGGATGGAGATGAAGGTCAAAGGGGAGAAAACACTTGATATGATCTCATAGCTCGAAAACTTAAGAACAATTAAAGGAAATGGACTTGGATAGAGGCTTAGTTAGTGTATGCCATGTAGGTGAGGTTGAAGAAAAAAATAAGGAAAAAACATATTAATCATGCTAAAGTATGAGTGTCTAGGGAAGGATGAGAGAATCTTGATGAACTTTGAAGAGCATCAAACTACCACTTTATCTCATTTGTTCAAATAAGGATTCATGTATTATTTCACACCTAAGGAGTTTGATGTAGGGGCACAATAGGTTGGATAAGGAACATTATGTAAAAGGATAGGGTGAACACATGAGAGTAGATCATGTTACAAGGAAGGAGTTATGCACAAGAACAAGGGATGAAACCCACACATGAGAAATAAATGAAAAGTAGAGAAGAGAAGAGGTGCAAGGGAAAACATGATTGTGCAAAACCACTTAAAATGAGGACATGACTAATTCCTCAAGAAGATAGTTATCTAAAATTTATAATGATTGTCTAAAACACACTCGGTGAAGTTAAGCATATTTTTACAAATTTCATAGTACAAGTTTGCAGGTGCACTTGAATGATCCAAAATTGTGGGTCCTTGTATGTATACACCATAACCTAATAACCCTAGTTCTCAACCATATTCAAATGAAAATAGTGAAAACTAACTTCAAATGCACCCATGAAAAGAGTGACATAATCAATTATAAGTTGAAGATCAATGTACCTTCAAAAATAGCTTTTCTTTTGTCGAAATACGTCTTCTTTTGTCGAAATAAGTCTTCTTTTGTAGAAATAAGTCATCTTTTATCGAAATAATTCTTCCTTTGTATTTTCCTAAATTTCCTTGAATTGAAATATATATATATATATGGATGGTTTTTGGCCTAACATATTTTGGTCAACCACACGTCGGCCAAGCAAGTTTTGGTCAAGAGGTTTTCAACTGAAACCATCTCGATTGGAATGTGCTCAATCGAAAAAGGTCCAGCCAAAAAATATTTAGTTGGCATCCTACTTGGCAGCCAACTTAGGTTTTTTCAGAGTTTTCTAAGACTTTCAACTTCAACAAAGCATTTCTTCAGTCAAAATTATTTGTTTTTAAAAAAAAGAAAAAAAGAAAAAAACCCTTTTGTAGAGCTTGGAGTGGTGAATCCAAATATGTAGCTTTTTAATATTTTGATTAGTTTTAATATATTTTATTTTTAAAATAATGCAAGTAGGTTGTTAAAGTTAAGAAAGAGGTTGATTAGAAATTTTAAAAAAATTGTAAAACATATTAATTGTTTTTGAAAAATATATGGTGCACTAGAGGAGAGAGTCCTCTTCAAAAGGGTATGATTTGTTTTTTGAAAATGATTAAAAAAATACACAATAGTTGACGTCAAATGAAATTTGTCAAATTTTGACAAGTTTGACTTTAAAACATTATTATGAGAAAAATATACATCAAAATTTGATTTTTTTTCCATGAACTAGATATTGAAGTTACCTATTTGGAGAAAAAAATCCAAGGAAATTTTTTTTTTTCAATTTTTCTTGACGTCAACTAAACATCACTTTTTCCTGAAATTTTCAGCATTCCAAAATATATTCTTAAATTGATAAAAAAATGTTTTTTTTTTTTTTTAAATCTGAAAAATTAACTTCCTCAAGAGTTCTACATTTCATTAGTTTACATCATCTTGAAATCCAAAACATAAAGACCACTTTTATGTGGTTGAAGTTCAATTTTTTTTTACTGTTGGCCGATTCCTTTATAAAGTGTGACACAAGTTTGTGTTTTTACTCGTAATCTTTTCTAGTCCTCTTTCTCAACCTTTCTTGTATAAGAAAGGTATTGTATGTATATTTTAGAGTTCATATTTGATCAATAGATCTAATCCACTCTTCCCATAATCAAGATTTTTTTCTCTTGAACTAGTATTTTGTGGAAGGCATCTCTTGGTTTTCTAGGTGATTCTAGGAGCTTGAGTTCATTGGTGATTCTAACACTTTAGGCCTTTGTCAAAAATTATGAGTAGGTTTCAAGGTTAAGGATAATTCTCTTGAATATGACCATACTTTAAAGGAATGTCTTAAGGTTATTCCTTTTCATCTTTCCTCTTTTCAATGAGATTTTTGTGAATAAATTCTCTCTATTATTAATCTTCAAAAATTAGTTTATAGTATGACAAATGATAAAGCCCCTAGGTGTGATGAATTTACTTGTGAATTTTACAAAACTCTTCAGGACTGTGATGGGAGGATTTGCATAAGGTCTATATTTAAGCCTATCAATCTAATTCATTAAGTAAGGTTATTAGAAAAGGAAAGATTAAATTCATAACCAAATTTGGGGATCCATATGATATCTATAACTTGTGACCCATCACCTTGCTCAATGTATCTTAGAAAATCATTTCCAAAGCCTTAGCCTTGAAGCTATGGCATCTCCTTCCTCAAATTATTTAGCCTAAACATGTAATTTTTAGCAAATCTAGATACATATTAGATAATACCATTACAATTTGGGAAGGAATTGAACAAGCTCAGTGATCTCATCATCAAACTCTTTTCATCTAAATTGTTTTTTCTAATGCTTATACTCATATTGGGTGGCCTTTCATCATGACAATTTTGCATGGCTTAAGATTTGGACCTCAATTCATTTAATAAGTTTGTATTATTTTTATAGATGCCTTTTGTTGTCTTATTATCAATGGTAAAAAAAATATAGTTTTTTTTGGTATTTTTAGATCTATACACCAAGACCACCCTTTAGGTCTAGCTATATATGCACTTGTTCTACCATTGATTTGACAACTTTCTTATCAACTTTGTCAATATTGAAAACTTTTGCAATTTTTCTCTCCAATTGATCTTCAACCTAAAACTTGCAATCACACATCAAAGAAGAGAAAAATTTTGTTTGTTAGGGAATAAGGGTTTGCCATGTTCAAACCCCATTTTGGTAATTAAACCTTGAAATGAAACAATGCATAAAGGAATGATGAATGAAAAAATATAATGTCACAACTCACCACACCTTAAGTGAACCTTGGATAAATCTCCAATATTGCATGAAATGGCCTTAATGAAAGTAGACCTTGATTGCAACACTTGATTAGAAACAATTCCTCGAACACTTGATTAGATCAATGTTATTAGATTTCCACAATCCATAAGAATATCAATAGTTGTTTCTGGATTCGATTGTGTGTAAGATTTTTGAATCAACGTTTCGAATCACACTTCGTAATCCATCATCAGGATAGAGAGCTCAAGGATATGAAAAAAACTTGCATACAATCGAATCCAGAAACAACTATTGATATACTTGATTAGATCTTCAATGCTACTTCAACACATTGGCTCAACAACATGCATGATGCACTAAATATTTTACATGATGAAATGACTCTTGATTGCTGCAATAATCTTCCTTTGAATGCTTTAGAAATGCTCTTGAATGCTCTATCAATTCTCTTATGAAATATTAGGATGCTTGAATCGAAATTGCTAGGAGAAACTAAGTGAAATAGCCTTGTATTTATACATATCTTATCCTTAATTTCTGAAATTCAAATAACACAAGCCGACATCAAATCTAAGATTTTAAATCATTAAAATACCACTAAAAACATATCCCAAGGGGGGGTCCTAGGTCCAAATGAGGACCTATTCACCATGTGGCGAATGAGTCCTAGCTCACTTAACTAGGAAACACTTTGGGGGATGTTAAATGTTATGTGAAAATAAGGTCCTAGGACCTAGTGAGGACCCATTCACCAAGCGGTGAATGGGTCCTAGGTCACTAACCTAGGATACACACCTTGTAAAATTAAGCGTTGTGTAATATCATTTATGAATGTCAGGTTTCATCCCTCAAAATTTATAATTAATTAGGCTTGGATTTGAATTAAAGGGGCCAATTAAGGAAAATTTACCTCAATTAATTAATAAATCCCTAGATTAGTGTGAAAGTGAAAAGATACACATTACAACACCCAAAATAAGGCACCATTAAGTCCATTTAGTTAAATTGAGCCCTAAACTGAATGTGAATGTGTAAAACACATTACAACACTAAATCAAGGCAACATTAAGATCATTTTAATATTAATTATTCCCAAATTAAGTGAGAAAAAGGGATACTTTTTTTGACACTACATTTAACCCCCACTTTAGTGAGAGGAGGAACTTGCTTCAAACTCACACTAAAGTATACATTCAAGAGGGGTCCAAGTGTACCAATGTGGATGGTATAGAATGAAAAGGATCAAGGGGGTGGTCAAGCCCCAAGATCCAATATCCTACGTAAAACCAACATAAGCACAAAGGGACACACACATAAGGTGTATGCTATAAAATAGAAAAACAAGGTACACAAACATACAATGTAAAAAACTAAAAGAAAGAAAAAAAAAAACAAAAACAAAAATTAAAAAAGGGGTGGATCAAGCCTCGACTGTTTGTCCAACTCGATGTGGATCAAGCCTCAGTTGTTTTTCCAAAATGTGCGTTCACTCTGGGGTAGTGGAACCTCAAGCTATCCACTAGGTGAGTTTTCCCAATGGGTGGCTTAGTGAGAAAGTCATGCCTATGTGTTGACTCTCATCGTATAATGAGAAAGTCATGCCTCTGTGTCAACTCTCATCATACTAACCATACCAAAGTTATCTCTCTGATAACTTCAATAAGGCACCACAAGATGAAACTTCAAGCTTATGAAAAACATGCAATTAAAGGTTTTTGTTCAAAGGGATCTTTGCTTAATTCATGTAAGGTCTCTTCTTAGGGAACATCGTGCCTAGCATCTCCAAGAGAGGATAAGTCAAAGAAATATCACACTCTCAGAGGAAATCTGATCCATTGACACCACCAAGAAAAGGATGTATCACAAGAATAAGGAAAATCACACAAAGAAATATGAGTGTCTATGTATGCCCCCACTTTAAAATGATTGCAAACACCATTGCTATGAGAAATCCGCTTTAAATTAGGAGACATGAGAGCTTACTCAAAAAGCCCTATGCCAAGTCATATGTTGAATGAAACTACGTCATGGATAAGGGGTTGCCCCCAAAATGCAATACAAAAGGTAACTTAGTATGTCACATGCGACCCAACTTAAGGCATGCCATCCACATCCCAGGCTTGTTCTTATATATACATGGAAAGCAATCAACTAGCCAAAAGAGACAATGACAAGTGCCATATGAAGATAAAGCTACGTAACCCCTTGCCCCCACTTAGTGCAAGACAAGGATGAGCTGAGATGATTGATGATAAACATAATAGAATGAAAATTAGTATCAATTAAAGGAATTAGGTGCTTCAACATAAGGAAGAGCACCACACTCCTTAAGATGTTGAATTTTATCACTTAAAGCCTTACATTCATTAGTAGAATGACCATGAACTCTATGATATGCACAAAATGAATTCTTGCAGTAAAATTTCTTTCATGTTCTTGGAGGGAGAGATATCAAACAGTCTTGAAGGATTCTTGACAAGATACCTTCTTGATCAATAGTAGAGGATGTTCCTTTATTTTGCGACAAAGATATCTTTTTCTTAGTACAAGATGTCATACTTACACAAGACTCTTTAGATTATGAGATTATGTTCTCTCCTTGAAAGGAGGGTGTAAAATCTAACAAATTCCAATAATTACTAAGACATGTCCTAGGAGTGCTTTGTGTGATTACATTATTGTTAAGCGAAGACGTCTTTGTTTCTTTTGTTTCTTTCGAAGGACAATAACCAAGACCAGTAATTTCTATTAGTTCAGGATGCACTAATGTTAAAGTTTTCCTAGAAGAATCCTGTGTAAGGGTGTTGATATTGAGTGAAGCTTGTTTTCTCTTTCAAGGGACAATAACCAAGACACTAGTTGTTTCTTGTGTATTAGACTTTATAGGACACATATACCTTGTTCTCTAGTACCAAATCATTTTCCACTATAACCAAGTTGTTTCATAAGTTCATAACCTCTCCCATAAATATTTTTCATTTCTTTCAGATTCGGTGGTTGTTCATAATCAACTTCATCAAAGTTTTTTGTGTAATTTGTTTCTTCTTCTAAAGTGGTTGAAGTGGATGCTTTCAAATTTTGTGTTGAAATTAACTCTTTTTATTTTTCTTTTTTAGACTCTTTGTTTATGATCTTGTATTCTCCCATGAATATAGGTGTGAAATCCAAGGAAACCCAATCATATTCCAATAACTTCATAGCTTCTTCAATATGCTTCACTTTTTCTTTCTCTTGCACAAGTTCCACTTATGTAGTTGGTGTTAGTGTTTTCAAAGGATTTTCCTTTCCTTTCTCAATGTTCAAACAACCTGGTTGAGGGTTGAATTTGATTGTATACACTGTGTTGTTGTAGACATACTTCATTTTATGATGGAGGGTAGAAGGCACCCCATTCATTGCATGAATCCATGACCTTCCTAAAAGAAGATTATATGAATGATCGTGAGGCATAACATGGATAGGAGTTTGCAATGTAACCTTTCCAACTTTAATAGGTAATGTAATCACACCAAGAGGTTGTTTTCCTATGTTATTGAACCCAAGAATAGATAGTCAGGTTGAATTTGGCTTTTTTCTGCATTAATCTTGTCCAAAAGTTTTATGCTACACACATTAATGGCGGAGCCATTGTCAACAAGTGTCCTCTTTATTCCAATCTGATTATGTTGAGCTATTATCATGAAAGATTCATTTTGTTTTTGCTCTTCTAATGAAGGTAACTCATCTTGATGGAAAGCAATGTCTAAGTTGACTGTAGTTACAGTTTGAATTTGTGTTGCCACATCATTTGGTTGCACATTAGGAGGGGTAGGAACTTGTTCTAAAGCAGTTTGAAGCATGTTATGATAACTAGGCGAGGCTTGAATAAGGTCCCATAATGATATCTTAGTAGGAGTATTCTTAAGTTGTTCAACAAGATCATACTCCTTTCCACTATGTGAGGGAAAATGAGGAGCGCTAAGCAAGATAGGTTGAGGCAATGGGAGGGAAGTTGGAGTTGTTTGTCTTGTTTGCGGATTATTCTTAGTGTTATATGTATCAACAACAGTATTGTAACTCGGTTGCTGTGAAACATTATCATTATCAAGTTTCCTTATAGGTGGTTCTAAGATAAGCATTGGTTTATTTTGAACTTGCGGTTGTTGTGAGGGTGGATAAATGATAAGTTTATGCTTAGGTGGTCCAATAATTAAAGGATTTGTAGGATGTCTAAGAATTAGAGGACTCGTGGGAGTTCTAATGTTCATAACCTCAAAAGACTTATCCTTATTTTCATGATCTCTTAGTGAAGGGGAGTCTAATGTCCCTTCATCATATTCATCAAAGGAAGCCACATAACTATTGTTTGAAAGACATGTGTCAATTTTATCATTTTCTTCCACCATGATATCTTCTATAGTAGGAGAGTTTTTAGGAGAGAAAAAAACTAGACGATCATGGCTTTCAAAGGCTGGTTCTTCTAAAATTACTTCATCACAAGTAAGGGGGTTATCAATGGTTGGATTTTCTTGCTTATCAATGATGGAATTATCTTGTTCAATATTTTTTTCCTTAGGGGAAGAGAGACAAATAGGACTCTCATAACTCTGATTGGTTTGATCTTCTAACATTGAAATATCTTCTTCACAACTAGGAGAGATACTAGGAGAAGAACAAATGTGATTGTCATGATTGTCCAGGATTTCATCCTTTTTCACTAAGGTTTCATTCTCTTGTGCCATAATATCTACCCTACTAGGAGATATTTTAAGAGAGGAGCAAACAAGAGGTTCATCACATTCCATGGTTAGATTTTGTAAAGTAGCTTCATCACAAAAAGGGGAGGCATCAAGAGAAGAATAACTATGATTTTCATGCTTACCAATCATTGGATCCTTTTGTTTGAATAGATCTTTCCAAATGTTAGGGACATTAGGAAAGAGAGAAATAATGTTATAACTCTCAATCATTGGATCTCTTAACACCAACATATCCTCTTCACAAATGTTATTTTCATGATCGTCCATGATTGTATCCTCTTTCACTAAAGCATTCTCACAAGTAGGGGAGGTTTTGGGAGATGAATAGAGACTAGGTAAAGTAATGTTAAGAAATGTGTCAATGATCTCATCTTCTTGTCTCATAATATCTTTCCAAGGGGGAGGAGGAGAGGGAAAAACAAGACTTTCATGATTCTCAATTATTGTATCTTCTTTCACTAAGATACCTTCATCACTAATAGGAGAGGTATCAAGAGAAGAAAAAATATGATTTTCTTCTTTCACTAAAGCATTCCCATAAGTACGAGGGATGAAATTCTTCTTAGCATTCTTAGGAATGTAAGATACTAACATTGTGTGCTCAAAAATGAAAAGTCTTTTATCCTTCCTATGCAATGCTTCAAGAATGTAAACAATGTATATCCACACATGAAAAGTACTTTTATAAAAATTATGCAAAACTTCATGAATATAAACATTGTGTGTGCAAGAATGCAAAATTTCAAAAAAGTAAACATTTTCAAATCTAATGATTTTTGCTACCGAAATGATTAAAAAATGACTACACTAAATGGATGATTTTGACCTAGATGCATAAAACATAAATTCCTGAAACTTTCCAAACTAATACAGTAGACTACCAACAAGCCTAGAAAGTACATAAAATCACCAGAAAGCTCAAAATAGTGGGTTTTTGTAGGCCTCCAAGGACTCATTCGCCTAGTGACAAATGGGTCCTAGTATGCTTTTCTGGGAAACTTTGAATATGATATTGAAGCTTAGAAATTATGAAAACTTGTTGCCTTTGTAAACCTAACAGGGACTCATTCGTCCTATGGTGAATGAGTCCTAGTACAAGATTTTTTAAAATTAAAAAATTCAATTTCTGAGTGATTATATACATGTTCTCTGTTTCGGGTTTCAAACTGTAACTTTTGTAGTAGAATTTTCCAGAATTTGATGTTGAAATGCAAGTGTAACTAATGACAAATGATGAACTATACGAAACTATTTGAAATGAAAATTTGATTCAATTTTTGAATATAAATGATGAAAAGTACACTAATATGCAAACACTACAAAATCAGTCTAACATTATGCAATTTTTGTTGAATTTTAGATTAAAATGGATGCAAAATGCAAGTTTACACCTAAAATGTAATGCAAACTAATGCAATTTTCACAACCCTAGATGTAATGCAAACTAATGCAATTTTCACAACCCTAGATGAAATGTAAACTAATGTAATGCAATGAAAACTAATGCAAATCCTAGATCTAGGGATTTAATGGACTCCAACTTTCAAAATTTTAATGTACAAGGTCAGGTTCACCATAATGAAACATAGAAAAATAGGTTCCATCAAAATAAATTAATCAAACTGATGAACCTAATTTTCACTCTATTTCATTCAATATTTAAGAAATAATGCAGAAATGAATATCATAAATCAAACCTAATTGATATAACAATCAAAAGGTAAGTTTTAAGAGGGTCAAATGTTGTGTACATGTTGCAAAAAGTGCTTTTTCAGGCCTCACTGAGGACTCATTTTCCCTATGGCGAATGGGTCTTGGCTAGGGTTTTGGAAAATCAATTATGGGTTTTGTTCTTCAATGTCTGCACTCCTAGATCCTGGTCAGAGACTGTCACAAACCCATAAATAAACGCTGTAACTTAGTTTTTGTGATTTGACAACTTTCTTAGCAACTTTGTCAATATTGATAACTTTTGCAATTTTTCTGTCCAATTGATCTTCAACCTAAAACCTACAATCACACATCAAAGAAGAGAAAAATGTTGTTTGTTAGGGAATATGGGTTTTCCTTGGTCAAACCTTGTTTTGGTAATTAAACCTTGAAATGAAACAATGCATAAAGGAATGATGAATGAACAAATACAATGTCACAACTCACCACACCTTAATTGAACCTTGGATAAATTTGCAATCTTGCATGAAATGACCTCAATGAATGTAGATGTTGATCACAACACTTGATTAGAAATAATTCCTCGAACACTTGATTAGATCTTCAATGCTACATCAATACATTGGCTCAACAATATGCATGATGCACTAAATTTGTTACATGATGAAATGAATCTTGATTGCTGCAATAATCTTCAATAATCTGCCTTTGAATGCCTTAGAAATGCTCTTGAATGCTCTATCAATTCTCTTGTGAAATCTTAGGATGCTTGACTCAAAATTGCTAGGTGAAACTAAGTGAAATAGCCTTGTATTTATACATATCTTATCCTTAATTCCCAAAATTCAAATAACACAAGCTGACATAAAATCTAGGATTTTAAATCATTAAAATACTGCCAAAAACATATCCCAAGGGGGGGTCCTAGGTCCAAGTGAGGACCTATTCGCCATTTGGCGAATGGGTCCTAGCTCACTTAACTAGGAAACACTTCGGGGGATGTTAAATGTTATGTGAAAACAGGGTCCTAGGACCTAGTGAGGACCCATTCACCAGGTGGCGAATGGGTCCTAGGTCACTAACCTAGGAAACACACCTTGTAAAATCAAGTGTTGTGTAATATCATTTATGAATGTTGGGTTTCTTCCCTCTAAATTTGTAATTAATTAGGCTTGTATTTGAATTAAAGGGGCCAATTAAGGAAAAATAACCTCAATTAATTAAGAAAGCCCTAGATTAGTGTGAAAGTGAAAAGATACACTTTGCAACACCCAAAATAAGGCACCATTAAGTCCATTTAGTTAAATTGGGCCCTAAACTTAAGTCTAATAGTTGGGTTCACTCCAAGGATTCTTATTTGAAATTAGAGAAACTTCTTCCTAATTTTCTTTGGTCTTCTTCAAAAAATTATTAAGGTTTCCATCAAGTGGCTTGGGATTTTATTTTCTTATAAATAAGGAGGGTTAGGATTTCTCTCTACTCAATGCCAAGGTTTGGCCCTTTGCATTAAGTGGATCATTCATGCTCTTGTTAGTAATGAATCTTGAAAAGTGTTAGTGAGGTATTGCATTTCTTCTATTCATCCAATTAGGCAACCAAATTGGAAGGGGATTGGTCTTTGTACCCTTATTATTATGAAATTCATTGTTTAGATTCAAGGGACCTTTTTGATTAAAAATAATTGGCGGGCTTGGGAAATAATGAAGCCTTGTTTTTTTGGAATGGTTATGGTTTTCATACTAATACTTCCATGAATCAACAAAACATTTTGTGGTATCCTATTTTTTAGTGCCAAAATCACCTTCTTATGAAGAATTATTGGATTTGTACTCTAATTTTTTAAAAAGGATATCAAAACACCCTTGATATTTTATCTAAAACTATTATAAATATATTTTCTTGGAATGCAATTAAAGGTAAATTTTATCTTTCTAATCAAGATTGTGAAAACTTTGATACGATTATAGAAGCCATCTCAACTGATATGATTCATTAAATCAATATTATATCCTATAGAACTTGGTGGAAATACTAGAAATGGTATCCTGATACTACATTTCAAAATTATAAGCTTCATTAATGGTATCATTGGATTTATTCTCATTTTTCTATTTCACCACCTTGAATCAATGGTAGAATTTATAGTCATGAATTTTAGGTTTCACACCTTATGGTTGACATACTGGAATCAAATATGACTCAATTTTCATGGTGTCTTATTTTTTAAGGTGTCCTTCTTGGTTCCAAGTTATACCATTTGGGTATATTTTAGATTTGATTTCCTTTTTGTGTTCATCAAGAGCATCTCAACACATCTTCTAGTTGTATCCCAAAGTTCAAGATGTTTGGATCTAGAAACATAAATTTTTCAATCTATTCAAAATTGAGCCTTTCTTTAGTATATAATTTTTTTAGGGATTTATCCTTGAATCCCTCACAAATTCAATTAGATCTGACATAATTTTAGGGTGGATATTCTATTTATCATATGAAAAGATAAAAATTAGACTATTTTCTCAAGTTCTTTTGTTGATCGACATTTTTTTATTTTGGTGTAGGAGCACCAACACCACAACAACAATGTTTGATCATTTAAGTGATTAGTAGGGTGGTTAGTCTTTAGGTGTTAATGTTTTGAGATTTTTTGTCTTTAATAATGTCTAACAAGACCATTAAACATGAATTAGGATTAGTCTTTAAGTTTAGGAGTCAAAAAAATTGTGAAGATGCAATCTTGGTTCAAATGTTGTTTTGTAGCCTCTGAGGGAAAAATATTAAATTTACACATGGATAGGAAAGAGTGGGATCATGATATTGTCATAAGGCTATTTTTAAGCCTTTAGTTTAGTTTTAGGGGTTATAAGTTACAAACATTGCACAATATTTTGATATACTTGTAAAGGTGACAAATTGTGTAAATGGGGGTAATTATTCTTCCAACAGTCATAGTGGTTTGAAAACCAGTTGAAAGGGGTAGTTGGTCGATGATTGTGTTGGAGAGGCCTTTAAAAGGCATGAATACATCATTGTAAGGGGTTGATACGGGATTGAAGGATTTGACAATAAAATTTTTGTGTTTTCTTTCAATTTTTTTATGTTCTTTCTTATTCTGCAGGCCTGTACGGGCACATACAGTCAGCTTAGGTTATGAAATCCCTTCTAAAATTTGAAGATTTGTATTAGCACTGTTTTGTGTTCGATTTGAAGGCATTTGGCGGTGTTTGAGTTAGAAATCTCTCCTTTTCTGAAAACAGATCGAGATACCCTATTTTGGGGGTTTTGGTGATAAAGACAATGTTTTGAGGGCCCTCACATGACTAAACTTACTGTGAAAAGTGTGAAGGGTCCAAATAAGTCTGTATAGTACGTAGGATCTTGTGGTTTGGCACTGAAAAGGAAATAAAGAAGATGCATTACTGTTCTTGTTGTTTTGTGAAAGGAAACATATGAAAAATAGAGGTTCTATGTTAGGGTTTTGAGAATCAATGTTGCAATTAAGTTTGTGATGGTGTAGAAGGTCTGTATAGACCCTATTGCAAATGTTTGATGCTTTGGTTGATGCTTAAGAGCCTGTTATTGTGGAAAAATAGTGAAACCCTAGGTTCTTGCATGTAAATGGAGGGTTTAACGGGCCAGACATGTAGAAGCCTTGTAACAGTAAACAAATTGGAGAATTTGGAGTTTTGACACATGAATATTGACTATTTGAAGAGTTTTTGCAGAGGGTAGGTGTTTGAGAGGCACTTTGTTTGTAAAATAGGGCTAATCTTGTAGCCTTTTTGTAGGGCATTTTGAAGGTTCTTCATGATGTTGCAAAGAAACCTTGAATGTTTGGTTTGGAATTGCATTGGGAGTTGAAGGATGTTAGAATGGTGTTGAAATGGTCTTTTAGTGGCCTTCTTTAAAAGATAAGCCAAGTTGTTGAGTTTTGAAGTCTTTAACCTTGTTGATGTTAATTGATCCAAGATGGCTGAGTGTGTCATCAAAGGTTGTTGTTTTACTGAAGTATGATCTGTTTGAATCTTCTCCACCTTGGCTCTACATCATATTTATATTAAAGTTATAATTTTTCTCAATGAGTTATTACAAATTCAAGCGCAACCAAATAAATTTGTGCTTGATATGCCTCACTTATAGGTTTTATTAGATCACTGGAGTAATGCCCCTTGTGTTATTTCCAAAGTACCTTTGATTACTACTTTCTCTTGAGGTCAGTCTCCTCCTCTATGACATCACTATGGGTGTAGCCATTTTTCCCTTGGCCATCAAGAGGCTCACTCTCAAGCTTCTCCTCCTCTTGTGAGAAGAGATTATGTTTAATAGGGCTAGTCATGACTTGTTAGTCTAGGCACTTTTTCTTTCCATTGCCTATTGGTGGAGGAAATTCTTGCTAGCCAAACTCTAATAAATTTTATCATTTATATTTTTTAATTTTACTTGAGTGGTTAATGAAGGGACTCAAGAGAAAAATATTGACAGTGAAAATTATGCATGAGACCCTCTTATGGTTATCTCAAGACCCACTAATATATAATGAATTTTGGAAGATCAAAATCCCCTTCATCCTTTCACTTGTGCTCTAGCCACTTAGCCACTTATTTTCTATTTTTTATTATCTTGCTCTAGGTTGATGCCCAATTTGGACTTTAGGGGTGTGAATTTTTGCACCCATATGTTTTTGTGAATATGTGTTAGAATATTTTATAAATGGTAATATAGACACTATTCATAAGAAAATCATTCTTACACTATTTAATGCAATGTATGCCAATAAAGTTACATGTCATATGTGCACTAAAATTGAGTATGTTTTCTTAACTACTACTAGAGAATATAAAATTTTTACTTGTAAAAAAATTCAAAAGACTTAAATAATCTATTAAAAAATATCAATTTTAATATAATATTTTCTTGAATGCTATTAATTCTACCTAACAATTTAATGTTTCATATTATTGTACCCCCAAGTTAGATCAAACT
Source organism: Sequoia sempervirens (assembly GCA_007258455.2). Lineage (NCBI taxonomy): Eukaryota > Viridiplantae > Streptophyta > Pinopsida > Cupressales > Cupressaceae > Sequoia > Sequoia sempervirens. The sequence continues at coordinate 104,845 of VDFB02367728.1, forward strand.
ATTAGGATTTTGAAAAATATGGACAATGATAATAGTTTCTAGCCTCAATTTATATGATGCACCAATAATAAGGATCTTTTGAGACATAGACACATATAAGTATAGTTCCAAATCACCTGTCATGCTCCCTAAGAGGGCTATGACACGCAGGGTTGGTGATTCTTTGTGCTTTTAAAAAAAAAATTATTTCACATCAATATTTAGAATATATTTACCTCATCCATGTTGCAAGATGGTGTGTCCCTTGGTCTTGCTTGCAACACAATGCTTGGGTTTGTGACATGGTCTTACCACCTCCTACGGATCTTAACCGATGCTTGTATTGGGCATTGATAGGTTGACCTTTTGGTGCAACAACAAGGCCAACAATTGGTATCAGAGCTGGTCACAAGTTGAAACCCCTTGCTTGTGCTGGGGGTTATTGTTGCAAGATGGTGTGTCCCTTGGTCTTCCTTGTAGCACAATGCTTTGGTTTGTGACATGGTCTAACTACCTCCCGTGGATCTTAACTGATGCTTGTATCGGGCATTGACAAGTTGACCTTTTGGTGCAACGACAAGGCCAACAATCCACACCTTTTTTTTGTCCTTCATTAGATGTTGTCAATGCCTCACTTTAATCTCACCATCCACCAACACTTATGAAAATTTCACATGCCCCACACTCATTATTATTCTAAATCCCTTAAATGTTATTTGATATCTAGACATTCCATTGACAATAAATAAGAAATATATGGATAAAAGTGATAAGGAATGAAAAAATAATGGAAGTTTGAAGCATATCTTAATTTCTAGTGTATTTATTCCTCTAAATATTAATCCATCCTCAACATCCCCAATCATACACATCTCAAGTCAATGATTTACAATAACATCTCTCATAAGGTCCACATATAGACTCTATTGAATATTAACTCTTCACCACAAACTTAGCATGAAGAGTTTCATTGTTGTGAGAAGTTTGATAGAAGGCTAGGGTGTAAGATCCATATTTTGACTATTAAAATAGATTGATTTTCATTATACTCTCTACTTTTGATTACATCACATTCACAAACATCAACACATGTACATTGACTCAACATTTTACATGATTTTTTGGTGCGTATTCAAACTTGTACACATCAATGAATCAATTCAAGCTTTATGTAAGTAAAAGTTCCTTACACAATAATCTCCAACAATTTTTGTAGTTATCACCAAAATTCCAATAACAAGTTCAAACACCCATTTTTTAATTATTGAAGATTAAGAACGTAGAGTTTGAATCCATAGATAAATTTTAAATCCACAAGTGTGACATAATGTACAATTTTGACTTAAGTTAATACATAATCAATTCATCAATCTAATAAAAAATATATAATACAATTCTAAATATAAAACACAATAAAAAATCACAAAATACTATTTATTGCATAATATTCAACATTAAATTCTATAACTAAATACATTTATTTCTATATCAATTTTAATAATTACCAATTAACATAGTAAGTCAAGTTTAAACTATTTTTTCTTATTTTCAAAAACCTTGAGACATGAAATGAATCAAAAAATGAAAAACATTTATCGTCTACTCATTTTCTAGTGAGGTGGCCCTAAATTTCCTTAGCATATTTTGCTACTCAAATTTTATTTTTCTCATAATTAAATAAATAAAAAGTCAACAAATCAACAAGATTTTTTTTTTTTTGAATTAAATGTTATACTTTTTAATGATCAAATACATTCTTGAAAAAATATTATATTATACATTATGATCTACACTAGCTCATACAAATGGCATGTACACTACATTGTGATTTTGACCTTAGCTAATATGCTCCATTATGAGGTAGTTGACGTAGAGTGAGGAAAATAAAATTTCACTACTAATCTTTCCAAGTACCAAAGCTAATGTCTATCTACTTATGTTATCATTTTGTATTGAGGTAGCATTTGTTTTATGTATATTTTTTCATGGATTAGACCTTCATTTATGACAATTTAGTTGAAAGGTGATCTCTAGTTTAGATGTATGTTTACTCATCATATTGCAATCTACTTGAAAAAAATTATTTGTGATAGTTCAACCAAAATATGACTTTTGGTTTAGATGTATGCTTCTTCATCATGGTGAAATCTACTGAAAGAAGTAAAAATATGTTCATATATATGTAATATAGTTATCTATATTAAAAAATAAATAAATTGTACTATTATAAGAAGAATTTTTTTTCTTAAGTTTTTCTTATAAAATCTTCTTAATTTAACATAGACACCTAAAATTTGACCTTACCCAACCACACCTAATTTTACCTTATTCTAAGCTATTAATTAAATAAATATTATTATTTATTTAGTTCATTCTATCCTTTTCCCTATTTTATCCTAACCTTTAATTAAATAAATATTTATTATTTATTTATTTATATTACCCTTCACTTGATCCCATTAATTAATTAAATAAATATTAATTAATTTATTTAATTAATTTCACATTCACTTTTATCCTTGTCCATTTAATCCTAGCCCTTAAACTTGTTTACATAGATCACAATCTAAAATCATTATCATGTGGCAGGTGTCTCTTTCACATGTCTAACTAAGACCTTATCTAGATTCATTGAACCTAAACTCTACCCAAAAGTCAAACTAAATTTTAATCTCATCCATTCATTTCATATCACACTTCTTAATCCTATCCATTCACACAAAGATGTTGCCCTAATCCTAATCCTAAACTTAGACCTTATCCGTCATGTGACACTTGACAACAACTTTGAGCCAAAATCTAATCCTCATCCAATCCTAGCCAACCATCAACCAACACATCTTGGCCCTTGATTTCTCTTATAAAAATTCTATAAATGAGAGGCCTCCCACCCCATTTGCATAATCTCCTCTTATGCTTCTATTATGCTGCTACATTTTCTATCTAGGTACATGTTCTCCTAGGCCAACCCATTGAAAAGATTGGATATTATCATCATGTGAATAATTTAGGACAATTATAATCAAATGCATAGATGCTTTTTGGATGATATAAATTTTTTAATTTGCTCTAGTATACTATTGTAAATGATATTCAAATGATTACTAAATTTTTAATATGAGAGGCTAGATTAGAATGTGAAATCAATACAATTGAATGGATTAAAATATGATGACATCATAATATATGACAAAAAAAATATGTTTAGTTAGCTCTAGGAAATAAAATAAAGGAAACCACTTACAAAAATTTGAAATCTCAAGGGTCAAATTTATAGGTTCAGAATCAATCTAGGATAACAAGATACTAGAGTTAAGGTGGTAATGGAATACCTAAGAATAAGTGTGGACATGCATGATAGATGAATAATTTGGGTAATGTATTAAAATATGTGTAAAATGGTTCAAATGTATAAGGATGACATAATGAGAACATGTATTGATATGAGGAAAGAAGCCTAATTTACATAAGAGTTCACAATTTATTAATATGTAATTGCATTAAGATATTTTTTCAAAATGATAACATAAGTGATAATTGGATGGGTATACAAATTTCACCATTATATTTTTCCCCTACTTTGATGTCTATTTGAATCCTAAAATGATCATGTATCTTAAATAATGTATCTTGGCATAAGGATATTTGAGCCCATGTAAACTAATGAGCCCCGTTAAATATCGTTATGTAAGTCTATTATTCAACATGGATTATCCATGATATCTCACATACTAGTGAAAAATATATAATGAGTTTCTTCTATCATACAAGTAAATGGAATAAAATTATAAGTTAAATTTTTCTATCAGTGTCATGATAACCCTTTTTAATTTAAAGAGCTTTATAATAATTATTTAACCTAATTTATGTCTAAATTGACATTATGAGGACACTAATATTGGGCTCATTTCTTTCTCTCCCATATGGGAAAAATAATCCTACTTCATATGTTATTCATTATTAGGCTAGGAAGCAAGATAGCTCCAAACAACACAATGACACTAACAATTTAATTCATGTTCTTATATTTTTTATATAGTTGATTAAGTGACGATTATTATGTCTTCTACTTGTTATGTTTGTGTAGTTTATTCTATTGATTATTTATTTTATACTAATGTATGTGTGTATATAAGGGTATGCACATAGAATAGGGGACCAAAAATGAGTCTTTAGTGACCACTTTTTTCTAAAATCAATAAATATTGATCTAGGAAGAGAATTAAAGATTGTTGCATATAAAATTTGAAGATATGACAAGGACAAGAGTCTTAGTGCTCCAAATCTACCTTCTAATCTACTATTCTTTTTTAAATTGTGGATATTAATGGGTTCAAATTGAGGGAGCAAACAAAGTGCTCTATTTTTTATCAAAAAATAAATAACATAACATTTGGTATGGTCCCCTTAAAATTTTAACTCTTTTGAGTATTTCAAAAATAATTTCAATGGAAAATTAGCTAACACTATGTAATTTATGCATTATTTTTTTGCTAATTTTTAGTAATTATATGATTTTTTTATTAATTTTCAAAGTGGATAGATCCTAAAAAGTAAAAAGTTGTTTTCAAATTCGGATGAGCATATAAAAAATGAAACTAAAAATAAAATATATAGGTTTTCAAAAAAAAGGACACTAGTAAAAGAAATTAAAGATCAAAACCTTAGGGTACGGTCCCATGGAGGGGGGCTTCCTTAAAAATCTCAGCGTATATTGCTTAGCTTTTTTAGGAATATTTTAAAGTTCTTGGTCCCATGGATTTAATCTTGCAATTCTACTTAAAATTTTAAACTCCAAAATTTAAGGAATGAACTGTAGTGTTTGATAAAAAATAATAAATAAATAAAAATTCTCTCATTTTTATTTTCTAATAAGAATTGAAAATTTTAGATGAGAGACAAGTGGCATAAAAAACTCCTAAGCTGTAGGGGCAATTTCTAGCCCCACCCCAATTTCACTAGCTGAAATATTCATTCATATACTATAGGGGCTCCTATTTTTTTGAAAAAGATTCCAATTAATCCCGTAGCACGATTATTTTTTTCCCATGGGACCTTGCTCCATGGAAATAGAAGCCCAAGCCTCCCCATGGGACCATGTAGTTAATATCTTCAAAATGTGAAAAACTTATATGGTTAGAAATGTAAGAGGGAGCTTGAGATTATTGTGCTAATTTTTTAGCTCAACAATGAAGATGTGTAAACTTAATGGAGAGCATTCTCAAGATTTAATCATTTTTTATAATTTATTGAAAAAATGTCTTTAGATGTTGACATGTATGTCTAACTCTTTAGATTGGATTCCCAAGAAAAGTTCAACCCAAAGGATTGGAAATACTCAAGGTAGGAACAAATGTGAAAAAGTTTATGAAGAAGCAAATTTCTAAAAATAGTATAAAAATATGTGAATAAGATTCCCAAGAAAAGTTCAACCCAAAGGATTGGAAATACTCAAGGTAGGAACAAATGTGAAAAAGTTTATGAAGAAGCAAATTTCTAAAAATAGTATAAAAATATGTGAATAACAATGAAAATAAGGTGTTGAACTCCATTACACAACTCATATGTGTGGGTTTTCTTTCCAAAAAAGAAGCCCTTGAAGAATGGTCAAGTATTATTGACATTGTCACAATACTGCAATGTATCAAAGACATTTCTTGGAGCTAGTTCAGGTCCAACGGTCCAGTCAGATGTAACCCCTTTGTTTGAGACCACAAGTTTTGTCCGTAAAAACAATGGAAGTCAAAGTTCTTTCATTCTGAAACAGAAGAAACTCAAAGGATACAATTTTTTAACAACTTTCAGTGATGAGCATACCTTTGTAATGGCTTTGTCTTGGTCTAGCTCAAGTCTTCTCTTATAGAACTTTTGATATAAATGGTGGTTATTCAATCTCCTTGTAACATACAAGTATTTAGTAGGATTCTTATTATGTGCTATTTTTTTGGCTGAGAAGATTTCAGTAGGCTTCAATAAATTAACTCTATATACAACAAATTTCCTCAATATATGCACCATAGCCCACAAGTAATTGCTTTTCAGCTTTTCATTCCCCACCTGCACAACATGCAGATTTCTCATTTCACACTAAGTCTACTCTTGGTGGTTTCATATTTGATGTTCCATATTGCCCTATCAAATAGAAACAAGGGGAAACATCTAAAATTTGGTAGTAAACAACAACTAGAGGAGTTCTGGACAAAAAAACCCCTCTGATGAACGTGCATAATCAAGTTTTTAATGGAACAATAGAGCCCTAGATATTTCTCACAACTTTCGACTATGAAAATGAACTGCTTTGCATCACAAGAATTCTTTCTCATCTTATTAGTTACTTGTATCTTTGATTATTTCACTATAGTGCTAGTTTTGAGAGTAGGGTGTAAGAAAGTTCAAACATTTTGTATCTATCTTAAGTATATTGCGATGCACTCTAGCTTGTAAGTAATTTGATTTCTATTTGTATTCATTTGCAAGTTTTCATTCTGAAAAGATTTAAGTTATGCTGAAAAATTAATCTAAAGGGCCAATGGAAAACTTGAAAACTTCTGTAATCTTTATTTTTCCCTTCTACCCAAAACCTCAAAATGATTGTTTTGCCTTTTTTTTTAAATAAAGAGGGGTAAAATTTTTATTAAATCAAGAAGTATAAAGCAAGGGCATCACATAGCCCTATCCAGCTCCACCAAATGATCCAATTGTTGAGACAAATCCGGAGGTAACTGACCCCGGTCCACCAAGTTTCAATCATGAATATGATCAGAAGCCCATTTAGCCAAGAAATCAGCAACAACATTCCATTCTCTAGAAATATAAATGAAAGTAACAGACTCCAAAGAAGCACAGAGGTTAAGAATCTGATCAACAATCAAAGCCAAATGTCAGCTGACATCCTCTAAATGCCGCCTATTCAACAAGTTCACCACAACCTGGGAGTAGACTCACATATGATCCTTTGCCATCCCAATTGAATTCCACGTTCCAGAGCCGATAAAATGGCCTAAGCCTCCATAAGATTATTAGTATGAAGACCCTTATAAACAGAGAAGATAAATTGAACATCTCCAAAGCTGTTCCGACCAACACCACCAATATCAGCATGACCCGGGTTTCCCGAGAAGAGCCGTCCGTGTTGATTTTCAAAATGCCTTGAGGAGAAGACCATCTCCCATCCCTATTCACCTTCGGGGTAGGATGTCGACATCTGTTACGCATGAGCTGTCTTTGCGGAGGAGGAAAATGGAGACGATTACAACAATCAACATCACAGGGAGCCACTGGAATATCAACATCAAAGCTATAAATATAGCAAATAATTCCACTTTATCGATTCAAAAGTAGAAATCAGATAATGGATATCCTATAGCCAATCCGCTTACACAGGGTCTCAAAGAGAATCCCAAGTCCTCTTAAATAGCTACACAATCCTCTCCTACTGTTAACAGTATGACTCAGAAGTTAATCTACCTACCACCAGAGAGTTTCTCTGCAAAATATATAGACGAATTTGCTGGGAGATTACCATTTATAGAGAAAGGGGCCATTGGATGTACAAAACCTGTAAGTATTGAGATTAGTGTTTGGCTAGTAGGTACTGCTACTGGAATTGTTTTGAAGACTCTCCAGAGGTTTACGAGCAGGGGATTTTCCCATATGGGCAGAATCCCCTCTAGCATCTAAAAAACTTTTCCAATAGATGGTCACTTAGAGGCCTGCTCCTGAATACACCAAAAGCTGATTTCAGTTACTCTTTGAATGTGATCAACCTTTAAATTCGTGTCGAGCTTTTCATCTATGATGTTCATATTATTTCCGCTCTACAATTCCTCAAAAGCCCATACTGAAAAACTTTTCCTTCTCGATGTCAAGATATCAAAGTTTCTTCCACCGCTTACAATCTCCAGCAGAACCATGCCATAACTGTAAATATCAGAGTTGGAAGTAATGGGTAAATTGGAAAGCCATTCTGGAGCCAAATATCCTTTAGTTCCTCGAACACTGACGAGTGTTAGGTTCTGATGACCTCTGGCATGTATGAGTTTTGAGAGCCCAAAATCAAAGACCTTTGCATTGAAATTTTTATCTAAGAGTATATTCTCTGATTTAATGTCACAATGAACAATACAATCCCTGCACTCCTCTTGCAAGTAGGCAATACCCTTTGCAGTTCCAACGGCTATGTTAAAACGGGTGTCCCAAACTAGTGTCCTGTCTTGCTTTGAAGAAGTAAACATGAATGTATCGAGAGAAGAATTCTTCATGAATTCATAAATTATTAGATTATGTCGGCCTTCTTAGCAAAATCCAGCAAGCCCAACCAAATTCTAGTGATGGATGCTGCCGATTGTTGCTACCTCCATACGAAGTTGCTTCTCCCCCTTCTCAATTTCTTCCAATTGCTCGACTGCAACTTTGACCTGGTTTGACAGTTGAATCATACACATTGTCCCGTACCCTCCCAAACCTAATTTCTCTATAAAATTCCTTGGTACAATGTTGCAGATTTCTGATAGAAAACTGAACTAAAGCTCCAGAGGCATACTCAAGGAGGGTGTATTGGGTAGATCATTCTCCAAATCGACACTTATGATTATGTCTACAGCATATCCACCAAGGGAAATATGGATAACAATTAGGTTAATGACTGGTGCTGTAACTGCCAGTGAGATTTGT